>CM031237.1:7043381-7122290 GCA_018340775.1 Taxus wallichiana var. yunnanensis
CACATATGACACATGACAAAATTCCAACACATAGATTTATTCTTACCCAAACAATATCTACTATGTGCTCCACTTGTACACACTATTGTGATAAGAGTTTCATACAAAAATGTTCCACCCCTAAAATACGTTAAGTATAGGTAAGTGCACCAAGTTGGGGGGTCAAAAGGGGGTCTTAAGTGGACGCATTTTTTAGAAAAAATAAAAATCTTCAACTTGTATGAGTTTTTTGAAATAGCTAGGCTGAAAATTGGAAGATGTTGTATAAACATGAATTGTAGCATTTTGAGTATAATCTCTAAGATACTAAATTTTATTGAAAATGGATAATTTTATGTGGGTCAAATAACTAAAATACCAACAGGTGCTCCTATTTTTGTTAAAAAACATAATAGAGTGACTTTCGTGCCCCCACCATTTTTGAGAACCATTTAGTATTTTTGAAAACCCTTTTGTAGAAAGATAGATATGAGCATCTAGTTTGTGTTAGAGTTTTTTTTAGATTTTTTTAGCGAATATTTTTATTTTTTTATTTTTATAGTATAGAAATTTAAAGTTTTGAAAAATAACAGAGCTCAATGTGCACCCCTAACTATCTCGTAATGATATTACTTGTATAAATCAGAACATATACAGTAGAATAACATGAGAGAACACCAAAATATAGATAAATGATGACAATATGCTCATATAATAGCCTTGCCACTTCGAGGGGGCAACCTCCAATACCACTTCGAGGGGGTAACCTCCAAACCATACAATAACACTCCAATACTCAATATGATGATTAAATACAACCTTCTAACCCCTATATATACCATTCTAACCTATGGCCAATACTGAGGCCGACCTCCTAAGCATAATAAATCATAAATGAATGATATAATAAGATAAGGGGATGTGTGCCACATGTCGGCATCTCCATCAACCCATATACATTATAATATTATATCCCAAGGTACATAGCATTGCCTCCCTCTTTGACATGTTTCTGTTTCGCACTAGAATGTTTCACTTTTGGGAATAGAGTTGCTTCTATCCTTTCATTCCTTTGAGAAAGCAGATAAGGGTTAGGGATAGGAGGAATACAGTTGAATATCGAGATGGTGTGCGCGTACCATAGAGAGAGATCGGATCATTTGTGAAGAACTCCTTTTGTCTTGGAAGGACTACTGCAGTAAGAATACAAGACCACTAGATTTTAATTAGACAATAAATGAGGAACTGCACTTGGGCCTAGGAAATATAAAACTTCCTTTCGAAGGTGGTCAGTTCCCTCACTAAAATGAATTAACACAAATGATTGTAAAATCACAATTTAATTGCCTCGTTGAAACAAGTAGAGAAAGGCTGTTTTGGTTTGGAATCACAATGCGGTCAACATTACGATTCTATTAATCGATATCGGTAGGGTAATGTTTTAGGGACTTTTGGTGAGGATTGGTTGTAGGGTGGTTGTGTTGTTTATAAGGGCCGATTTGGTAAATGAGTGGGGTTAGGTAGCGGGGTGATGAAAAGGACTCGAGAATAGGGGAGGTGATCTTGGGGTAATGATAGGGTAGAGGAATGACAGTTAGATATAGTGTGTTACCGGTTAGTAGATCTAGGAATAGACTTATGATGGCGGTGATTCAGAAGCTCAAGAAATGTTATTAAAGGGACATACAAAATACTACTTACTGGTTATTGATGAGGATGCGGATCCAAGGACTGTGATGGCAAAGGCAGAACTCAGGTAGGATGACCTACAATCAGAAGATGAGATGTCTTCCCTCCCGATGATCAGATGAGTGTCACAAGGCTCTGGTTACTCAGTTGTAGTCTTAGGCTTGATGTCCTTCTCTGCAAACTCTTCTTGTTTCTTCACTTGTCTCTGCTCGGCCAAGTAAAATCCAGATTTCTTCAATGACTTCTGATGATCCCAATTAATCAAAAATCCTCCTCTTTTGTTTTTGGTTGGAGGAGATCATTTACAGGGAACCGATGGTGGTTATGTAACCGATGGCGGTCGAGTAGAACCGGTATCGGTTCAGTCAAAGTGGGCTATTTTTAGTAAAATAGCCAACTTTCCCTCCTTTTCTCCCGAGGGATTAGTTGCGGGCTTGGTCAAGTTATTACGAGGTCGGTTTTGGGTGCGAGTGAGGAGTCATTAGTCATGGGTGTGGATGTAGACCAAGTTATAGGTCTTAATTAGGTTAGTTTAGGGTTAGGACTAGGTCATGATGAGGTGGTGAAATGAGGTGGTAGGTTTGGGGGTGTGGATTTATTAATTGTAAGGTAATTAATAAATAATTGTGTATGGTTTAGGTGATGAGGTTAGGTTGCGAAATGAGATGCATGGTATGGGAGGTCGTAAGACACAAATTTGGTGTCTACATTAGCCCCTTGTTGTCGTGTAGCTTGTCTTGTAAAGGCTGCCGGACAATAATAAGAAGTGGTTAATCTGTTAAGGGTAGAAGTAATCCCCCTCATATCTATCACGATTGAGGTAAAATCGGGATAGGGTTGATAAAGGGTAAATGGTGTGGAGATGATGGTGAGATGGTGGGGTAGGTCCAAAGAAGTAGACGCACATTGAAATGCGATAGTGCGACCGAGGGTACATGATTTGAAGAAAACAAGCAATTCATAGGCAAAGGTCGATAGTTTATCCAAACAAGGGTAATATAATCCTGGTATCCAAACAAGGGTAATATAATCCACAGTATCAAGGCATAGGAAGTAGCTCTGGGGATATAGCGGGTAAGGTGCAGGGGAACATTTAGGCATGTTCGGCGGTACGAATGGTTGGTTTGGTTGAGATAAACATCACGGTCTTAGGTCTAGGAAATTTGGTCAGGGTGAGCAATGCAAGTATCCTAATCATGCTAAAACACGAAAAGGTGAGCTCGATTGAACAAAAGCTACATGATGGGTGGATAAAAATTGTAATTTGTTGGTTTTGGGTGAGGTATTTGAGTGGTGCGGCCTTGGGTCGGGCCTAATTGGTTGGTGGCGGCCTTGGAGTCGGGTCGATGGGTTGAAATGGGCCTGGGTTGGGCCTTAGGTTGGTGGCGGCCTTGGGTCGGGCCAAGTGGTTGGGTTGTGGCGGGTCCTTGGTTGAGGCGGCGGTCGGGCCAAATGGTTGGGGTGGTTGGGGGCGGCCTTGGGTTGGGCTGCCTTGGAGTTAGTTGGTTGCGGCCTTGGGTCGGGCCAAATGGTTGGTTGCGGCCTTGGGTCGGGCTTCGATTGGTTGGTTGCGGCCGTGGGTCGGGCCTTGGGTTGGGCGAATGGTTGGTTGCGGGTGGTGGGTGGGGCCTTGGGTCGCGGCCTTGGGTTGCGGCCTTGGGTCGGGCCAAATGGTTGGTTGCGGCCTTGGAGTCCTTGGGTGCTGACGGGCCAAGTGGTGGTTGCGGCCTTGGGTCGGATTGTTGGTTGTGGCACTTGGACCTTGGAGTCGGGCCTTAGATCGGGCGAATGGTTGGTTGCGGCCTTGGGTCGGGCCAAATGGTTGGGTTGGGCGGGCAGATTGGTTGGGGGGCCTTGGGTAAATGCCCTTGGGTTGGGCCAATGGTTGTCAAAAACGAATAAATAGCAATGGAGGGGCGGGTAAAGGCGATGTGGTGAATAGGCAACGTGGTGAGAAAGGGAGATTGGTGAATAAGGGCGAAGTTTGGTAAAAGGTGGTATTAAACGATATCAATTCTCTATGACCGGTATCGGTTAAATGAAATCTCCCTGGTTTAAGAGGCATAATAAAACCGATATCGGTTATAGGTCAAAAACCTATAAAAAGAAAAATATGGCCTATCATTGTCACATTGTCAATTTGAAAACCAATTTGAGTTATGCGAGGTGGATTATTGAGATTGTGAATTTTTCGGTGAGGTGGCACTATTTGAGTGGAGAATTGAGTGGTTGGTAGGCCCCGAGTAGGAGGCAGCAGATTGATTGGTGGAGAACCCGGAGAGGAGAGAGGTAGAGCCATGGCACGGCCCGGAGGAGCCGGAGGTGCTAGACCAGTAGGACCACCACCACCTATCCCACCACGATGACGTGTCATTATCTGACCGTAGGTTTGAAACCACTCATGATGTGAATTTCATGTTTTTAAGCTACATTTGGGTTTGGGTAGGAATCCATGTTTTGAATAAAAGAATTAATAAATGGAAGTGGTGTGGAAAAGGGAGAGGGTAGGTAGGTTAGTTAGGCTAAAATGGTAGGGTGGGTAGGTTTTTAGGATTTTTTAATGGGTAAAATGGGAGTAATAGGTCAAAAAAGGGTTTGGGGCTGCGTCGGGTTCAACTCCATGATTTCTGATGACCGATGTCGGTCGCTAGCGGCCGGCATCAATCACGAATTTCTTTGTTGGAGGTGATTTGTTGGTTGGCCGGTTGTCGGTGTATCGTATATGCGGCCGGCGTCGGTGGAGAGATCTTTGGAGGGAGGACCGGTGGCGGTCATGGGTGACCGGGGCCGGTTCTTGAATTAGGATTATTAATTTGGTTGGTTGGGTTTTGTTGTTGTTTTGAATTTTTGGTCGTTGTTTGGGTTGCTGTGTGGGTGTTTTGGTATTGTTTGGGTTGTTGTTTGGGTGTTTTGGTATTGGTTGGTTTTTTTTTTTTTTTTTTATATTGGGCTTTGTGTGTTGGGGGTGAAGAGGGAAGGGGTATCGAGATTTTTTTTTAGGAAGTAAGATAGGTGGGTGGGAAAATGGTTATAGGCGGGGTGTGGTCGGGTGAATAAAGGGGGTATAGAGGGTTAAAGTAGTTGTTATTATAAAGAGTAGGGCTAATGCAGTGGGTTGGTTTTGCAGGCACGTCAGCAGCTGACGATGCGGGATAGGATGCCCCCTGTTTGAGACGGATGCGGCCACACGTGTCCGTAGCGCAGTGGGCCATCATGCGCGAGGTGGGACTCGGTGGAGTCCAGCGTTATAGGGCTATAGATAGGGATCACAGTCTTATGGTTGCCCTCATCGAGAGATGGGATCCGGTGACTAATGTGTTCCATCTCCCGACTGGAGAGATGACGATTACACTGGAGGATGTGTATCACATCCTTAGACTACCGATCGATGGAGAGGTAGTATTCCAGGTGGATGCAGAGACAGCCATGGATAGCATTTTACAGGTATTCGGGGATGCAGCCGCTCTATTGACTTATCACAGCGCGAGCATTGCCTATGGGGACATGTATCGTGCCCACAGACATGAGACACGGCTTGCCATGTTGATGATGATCGGCATCACATGCTTCGCCCTCCCGGACTCAGAGGGAGGCCGCTTTCCATGGGCGTTGATGGGGGTACTACACGAGATGGTGGAGGAGCATACATGTTATGCTTGGGCACGTATACAGTGCATTATCTGAGGCGTGGGGCTATCGCCGGATGAGGCGATCGGGATTTGTTCTAACTTTTTGTTACATTGTTGGGCATATGAGCATATCATATGCATTCGACCCGATAAAGGCTACCCGGCTAGGGCCACACAGTGATTTATAGATATGGCTTTGAGAGGTGGTTGGGGAGTTGTGGGCTAGCCACAGCGGTGCTCGCCAGGCGGATGTCGCGTACTACCGTCATTTATTAGAGGGCACACGGCCTTGGATATTGTATGGAGGCCTTACAGAGGTCATCACCCATGGAGGAGCCCAATCACAGTTGCGTTGGATCCAGTATACATTCTGGATAGCGGGACGGAGGCCGGGAGAGCATGAGCGGATACCCCACGGAGAATACGACAGCAGATGGGGCTCCGAAAGGATGAGCCACCTCCCTTCCCTCGCACTACGGAGGGATGATGTATAGAGGCCCCACTTTATGCACCACAGCCCGTGGACCCAGATTGGGTAGCAGAGAGGCCAACAGATGATACCATAGACGCCGTGCCGGCCAGGCTGCACGAGATCATTTTTGGTATGGTGGGCAGGGAGAGAGCCGCGAGGAGAAGCATAGCCCTGCAGCCCAGACTTAGTGGCTGTTATAGCGAGAGGGACCAGCTCGGGGGCAAGTGCGGTTATTCAGGGACAACTTGTTGCTGCACTGAGCACGAATAGGTGTCTTACGGGGTAGCCCAGCCTTGTGCACAGTACGAGCGCGCCACAGTGCCACCAGGCCCCACCAGCACGGTTCCCACAAGCACACGAGGCACTTCTGAGCACTTACGAGCACGAGTTCAGCCACAGCAAGCGCAGGCCATTATTATTAGGAGTCGGGGACCAGCCCTAGCAGCCATGGTGGCATGGGCCCGCTATATGGAGGCGAGAGCGGAGGCCCGGTATTATCAGGATGTTCTTGATGGTACCGGGGCTGACTATCAGCCATATGCGGTGCCAGAGCCGAGACCTCTCGTGAGAGAGATCCCAAGGCAGTGCGCCACGGCCGGTGGATCGTGTGACGGGAGGAGGGAGCCGAGGCCGGGACCCGCGAGGAGAGGTGCTGAGGGCGGTGGGGAGAGTTGAGACATCCCCGGGTTAGAGATAGATGTTTTTGTTTGTACATTGGATATAGGCACCGGTCTATGCAACCGGTTATGTTTATAGAGGCCTGCGTGCCCACATATGATTTATTCATTCATTTATTCATTTATTGTATATACCATCTGCGAGGCGAGTATGGGTTATGCAGACAATTGATATCGGCTGTGAGCCAAGTTTATTTTGATATGAGAGAGAGCCCTGCGAGCAAGTCGAGATTATGGCAGATTATTGCGGCTGCGTGCGGCTTTGTATTATTATGAGATCACGAGGCCCCTATGCGGGGCCAGTTGTATATTTAAAACCGTTGATATATATATGATGATTTTGACCCACATGCTTTGTGTTTAAAATGTTTTAAGTGTTTTGTTGATGGTTTGTGATATTTAATGTATGATGAGTTTGATCCACATGGTTTATATATTGATGGTGTTGATGTCTTTTGTTGATGGCTTTTTGAAATGGAATGTATGTATATATAGATGATGAGTTTAATTCACATGTTGTGTATGCTGATTTTGATGTATATATATATGATGTCGTATGTATGTTGTCGATGGTTGTTATAATGTAGATAGATGATGTTGCTGAAATTGTGAGGATATATATATGTGATTTGGATGACAAATATTGATAATGGTGTTGTTATGCAGGAAAAAGAGGCGGGCGCTACAAAAATTGGGTAGAAAATAAAGAAAAGAACTATGTTTAAAAAGGTAGGTATATGACCGATATCGGTTAGATAACCGATGTCGGTAGACAATAGACCGATATCGGTTAGGTAACCGATACCGGTTATTCCAAAATGAGCTTTTCTAAAAATAGAAAAGCTTGGGTGGCAACTTAAGTTCTTATTTTTAGAGCCATGCAAGAAGTTAAATACGTGAATGCGACACTGTTGTTTGACGACTGAGACAGGTAATTGCATGAGAGAATTGAGTGATAAGGAGGAAAGAGACAGGTAACGTGAGTGTGGGCTGAGATTCAGAAGGTAGAAAGGCAAGTTATATTTGAAAAGGGTGGTGAACATGGCTGAATGAGGAGAAGCATCCAGCAGGCAGGGACGAGAGGGAAGACAAGTTCCACCTCAAGCTGCTGCATCCCAAGAGGTAAACTTTTTGGTTGTAATTTGATTCTTGCATGTTTTGTGAATAGGATGAGAGAAGTGTAAGTGGGTAGAGATGAGAAAGAAAAGGTGATAGCAAGGGTTATGGATGAGGTGAGTGTTATGGGGTAGGTAATCAGGGGTTTTGGGTATGTTTGTATGTACAGAGAGGTGTAAACGATCAAATTATTGTCGTAGGTGGTGTGTTTAGGCAGGGTGTATAAAATTGACAGTGACCGGTATCGGTTAAAGATAACCGGTATCGGCTATTAAACCGCTATCGGCTATCTATAACCGATACCGGTTACTGTAAAATTTCTAGAATGTGAGAAAAACCTTTGGGGATTTGATTTATTGAATGGCGGTGTGTCATTTTGATGTGTGCAGGCGGAGGCAGGGTTAAGGATGAATGATATTGTGCCAGCGTTGTTGTCACGAATCCGAGCGGATGTAACACTAGCTGAATGGGCATTGATAAATCATTTGGGGTTAAGCGGAATCCGCTATTATTCACGAATCGCACGTAACCATGCGATGTTATAGGCGTTGATTGAGAGATGGAATCCAGAGAAGAATACCTTCTATCTGCCAACAGGGGAGATGACAGTGACATTGGAAGATGTGTTCCGTATTTTGAGACTCCCAATTATAGGAAGACCAGTATATCAGGCATTGCCTAGTGCGCGCAGGGAGCGATAACAACAGTATTTGGTCCATACGCACGAGATTTGACACAACGAGGTTTGACATTCACTTATGGTATAATGTATGCAGCACACCCTGAGGCAACAAGGTTGGCAGTGGTATTAATGATAGCGGTGGGGTATTATGCATTACCGAGGGCGGATGGGGGAAGATTTCCAAAAGCATTGATGTGTGTTATTTGGGAAATGATAGAAAGGAACGTGACTTTTGCATGGGCACCTGCATATTTGGCGGAGCTATACAGGGGTTTATGGGCTTGTAGGTGAAATCACAGGACGACACTGGATTGTTCATACTTATTACATTGTTGGGCCTATGAGCACATTGTTTGTGTGTGACCAATAGGCCGACCCATCCAGTCGGGAGAGATAGGAGTGCAGAGGTTGGGATTCAGACGATGGGTCCAGACAGAACAAGAGGCAAGATCCCAGTCGTGTGACAGTGACACCGAGTATTATAGGCGTAGGTATAGGAGATGGTGACGATTACGGATATCTTTGGAGGCCTACGAAACTATATGGTAATAGAGAACATAGTTGAGGAGTTGAGGGTGTATAACGATTGAGGTGGATCGCGGGGCACAAGCCGGAGTGAGTATGAGAGGATTCCCCTGGATCGCGTGTGGCGACAATTTGATTTTGCGAGATATACCCATGGCTTATAGACCATATATGAGGATCGACGGGAGGCATCATTCTCACCTCCTGGCCGACACCTCCGAGAAGGACCCGAGAAGAGATAGTAGCCGATTGCGGGGTAATGGATGCAGAGCAGCGATAGAGGCCTATAGATTATGGTGGGTAGCAGAGCTGCGAGGTGTACGTGATCGTCTCTGACATAGCTGTGATTACAGCGGAGAGAGATCATCTGTAGAGTTTAGTTCATCAGCTCCAAACGCAGGTGAATGAGACAAGAGGATTATTAAGCGATTTTGGAGTCACCCAGAGCGGAGAGAGTAGATGTGAGATTCCTCCATGCGAGAGAGCGTATTCATATGTTACAGGAGAGATTGGTAGATCAGTGGGTGGTACCAATAGCCGTGGTGCCTTTGAGGATGGAGAGGCCTGGCGAGAGGCGTCGACGATCACGATCATCACCTGGTTCGGGATGAGGCGCAAGGGTCTAAGTGAATTTTATAGAGGTATAAGAATAAATAAGGATGCCGACCTGCGCGTCGATGATAGAGAAGATGTATTTGTTGAACATCTAAATAAAACTGAATATGTATGTTGATTTGAGTTATAATAATAAGAAGGGTCGTGTTTTGAATGTTTGTTTTGAAAAATGATAAAGATGAATGTTGGCAAAAGAAATACACAAAAATATGTATATTTACAACACATGATAGGTTATGGTAGGGGATGGTCGAGCTAACCTTGGGAGACACCATGTCTCCTAAGTGTTGCCTACATAGCCCATTGCACAAAGCAAGGAGGGGCCTCAGACCGATGTAGTTCTCCCTTAGGACCAGGGAGAGGTGAATTCAGCAATTTAGGTATGGTTAGGCAATTTGTTGGTTGGTAAAAATATTGATATTGGTAGGGTAATGTTGTTGGTGTTGGTAAGGAATTGGCGATGTTGGTATAGGTATAGGTGAAGTGAAAGTTAGCCTACCCAAGTGGTAGGGAACCATGTCTTGATTAAGGTCAACACATAATCCTAGATTCGAGTCAAAGAGGAAAAAGTGCTCCGTAGGTGAAAAGAGCTAAACAAACCACATAATAATGTAGAATGAGCTTGAACCCCTAGGTACCTTGCATAGACGAGAAGTCGATAGGTGAAAAGAGTTGTATAATCACAATATATCGGGTATACGTCACGTCCCTTGAGTTTTGTTGTGTAAACAAATGGTGAGGTGAGGTGGATGGTGTAGCTGAGGCACAGAGAACTTGTTATAAAGTGAGTATTCTGACGAAAGAGAACCTAACCTAAATAGACAAGTCCATGACTCAAAAGTTCTTTTGAATGCGGCTTTTATTTTGCTTGAATATAGACTGATCGATGTGGGAAGTCTACAAGGGATATGTATTTTATTACTCTTGAGGTCTTCACGAAGCTGATCAATGCGAGAAGCTTCTGATAAAGGCTCAGGCGTGTATAGCTTTGTCCTTCAGGAGCGATATATTTATAGTAGCAGATGCGGCGTTTGTGTATAGCTGTCCTTCGGGGGAGCAGTCTATATATATAATAGCAGCAGTAGTTTGGCATATAGCTGTCCTTCGAGGGAGAAGTCTATGTATAATTTATAGGTCTAGATGTCCGTTTGGCATAAAGCATCTAGTTTTGTAGGAAGTTTGACTCAAGAAAATCCCATAAGTGTTTAATTAAGAATGTGTCATTTTAATACTTTGAAGTCATGGACTAGACTAAAAAGGGGAAGGCATCTTTAAGGAGGTGATAATCAAACCATGTGAGCTTGATGTTATTTTGAGAGGTGTAGGAAACAAAGTGTGTGCGGTGGTAAATGAGCTCGAGGGATGAGCACAAGGTAGATAAGAAGTGATATAACACTAAATTCAATAGTAGAATGGTCGAAGATGCAAGGCATTAAGGGGTTCAGGCTCAGGTTTACCATTAAGCGAAGCTAAACGATAAGTGCCTGATCCATAAGTGTGAGTGATTATGTAAGGCCCAATCCAATTGGGAGAAAATTTTCCACGTTTGCTCTTTTCTAGTTTGGTTACATGTTGATTCTCTTTGAGGACAAGATCACCAACCTTAAAGGTACACTCATGAAGTCACTTATCATAAGCACGCTTGATGCATTTTTGATAGATTTGAAGGTGGTCAAGAGCCGTAAGACGACACTCGTCAAGAAGCTCCAATTGGGCTAACCGCTCTTGGCGGAAATCATCGTTGGTGAGAATATCCTGAAGAGATATTCTGAGGGAGGGTATTTGTATTTCGAGAGGCAAGATAGCCTCGGTACCATATACCAAAGAAAATGGGGTGGCATTAGTGGAGGTACGAATGCTAGTCCGATAAGCCCAAAGGGCAAAAGGGATGTGATCAGGCCAATTTTTCCCAGAATTATTAACAACTTTCATGAGAATTTTGGTCAGGGTTTTGTTAGAAGATTCGGCTTGGCCATTTGCTTGTGGATAGTATGGTGACGAGAAGCTAAGTTTGATACCGAAGTTGTTACAAAGGTCTTGTAACAACTTATTTTTGAAAGATTTTCCATTATCTGTTATCAGGCGATGAGGAACACCAAAACGACAGATAATGTGATGGTTAATGAACTCTACAATTTTTTCCTTTTTGGTTGAAATGAGTGGAATGGCCTCCACCCATTTTGTGTAATATTCGGTTGCCGTGATTATCCATCGGTGACGTTGCGAAGAGGGCGGATGAATCTCACCAATAAGGTCTAAACCCCATTGTGAGAAAGGCCAAAGATCTCGTGCGACCTGTAGCGGATGGCTAGGAGTATGTTGAAGGTTGGCATGTTGTTGACACATAACACAACGCTTAACATATTCGTAGCAGTCGTTATTAAGAGTAGGCCAATAATAACCTAGGCGAAGGATTCGTTTGGCCATGGAAAGGCCACTAAAATGTCCACCACAAATACCGTCATGGACCTATTGGATGGTATAGGTGACCTCCGCGCCGGTTAGACATCGAAGGAGGATGCCATCAAAGCCACATTTATAAAGGAGTCCCCCCATGATGACATAACGAGAAACATGTTTAAGAAAAGCACGTTTTCCGGTACTAGTAAGGTCAGGTGGGAGAATAGAGGTTGTAAGGTAGTCATGAAATTGGTGATACCAGGTATCCTGTGAATTAGCAGACACATTATTTATCATACAAACAACTAGGGCTGAGTAAGATGGGGAAAAGAGTTGTTGGACCAAGACAAAAATGTCAGAGTCAGTTGATGAAGCAGGAATTTGCGAGGCTAAGCAAGCCATAGTATCCATAAATTTGTTAGTGGAGCGGGGAATGGTTTGGATAGAGTAATGAGTAAATAAGGTCAAAAGTGAATCCACGTAGTGTTTGTACTTTTGAAGTTCCTCATTTTTACATTGGTAGATGCCCATGACTTGATTGACTACCAATTGAGAGTCACCGAAAATATTGCTAGATTTGACACCTAAGTGTAACGAACCTGGAGACCCAAAACAAGGGCCTCGTATTCCGCTATATTATTAGTGCAGGGGAAATCGAGCGGAATGAAAGAGGCATAGGCTCAACGTCAAGAGGAATGAGAACAACGCCAGGCTCCTCCACCGCACTGCGGCATTTGGATCCATCGAAGAAGAGGGTCATTGGATACGACTCCTCCACTGAGTGAAAGAGTGGCGATGAGTTCGTCGGGGAAATTAAAATTGGTAAATTGTTCCCCAGGTAAAGGGGCTTCCGCGAGTTGGTCGGCAATGGTTTGTCCTTTGATTGACTTCTGGTGTATAAATTCAAGGTCGAGGTCAGCAAGGAGCATAAGCCATCGGGTGATGCGTTGGTTTAGATGAGGTTTGGCATACATATAATGGATGGGGTCCGTGTTGGTGATGACGAAAGTTTTGTGATTCAGGAGGTAGTGTCGGAGTTTGGTGGCCACAAATGATAGGGCTAGGCACAACTTTTCTACATGTGTATACCTAGTCTCATAATCCACCAGAGTACGACTTATATAATAAATGGCTTGTTCTCGATACTCGGAGTCACGATGTGTGAGCATGGCCCCTACAGCGTGGTCGGTGGCGGAAAGGTAAAGGTAGAAAGGGTGATTGTCCTGAGGTGGGATAAGCACGGGTGGCTGCAAGAGATAAGCTTTGAGAGCCTCAAAGGCTTGGTGGCACTCTTCGCTCCATTGAAAGGCAATGTCCTTCTTAATGAGGTGATGAAAAGTTGACATCGATCCGAGAGTTGGGAGATGAAACGCCGGATAGATTGGAGTTTACCTTGCAAACTACGTAATTGTTTGAGGTTAGTAGGTGGGGGCATTTCTAGGATAGCTTTGACTTTAGATGGATCGACCTCAATGCCACGCAAAGAGACGATAAAACCAAGAATTTTTCCCAAAAGGACACCAAAGACACATTTCTTTGGTTGAAGACGGACAAATATTGTAACAAAGCGATCGAAAATAATGGTTAAAACATCGAGATGTTCAACTGCGATGTTTAGATTTGCCAAGAAGATCATCGCGTAATCCTCAAGGATAGTGTGCATAATTTCATGGAAAATGTAGGTCATAGCCCGCCGATAGGTCACACTAGCATTATTAAGGCCAAACGGCATTACACGATAAAGAAGGTTCCCCAGGAGTTATGAAGGCGTTTTATGTTGATCGGCAGGCTACCAAAATTTGATTGTATCCCGAGAAGCCATCCATGAGAGCATCTCATGGTAGGCGGTGAGATCAACAAGTTAATCAATACTTGGTAGGGGAAGTCATCCTTAGGGAAAGCGAGGTTAAGGTCTTAGAAATCCGTGCATATCCAAAGTCCCCCGTCACTTTAGTGATGTGTACGATGTTAGAAATCCATTGGGGATAGTCATAGGCAGGATGAAAGAAACAGAAAGGAGTCGTTGAAGCTCTTCTTTGACTAAGAGGGCAATGCGTGGATGCATTTTCTCGGTTTCGTTTTGGTAGCTTGGAATCGGGTTTTAGGGTGATGTTATGGACAGCAATTTTAGGATCAATTCTGGCATGTCAGCGTAGGACCAAGTGAAAGCTTGGTTGCGGGTATGGAGAAAGGTAATAAAGGCGGCTTGTTCTGATGTGTTAAGGGATTGTCCGATCTTCACAATGTGAGGATCCTCCTCTGTGTGGATGTTGATTTCAATAGTAGACTCATTCAACATGGTTTGAGTTTCGAGACGGTAAGGCGCGTTGAATAAATATAGTGGAGTCGTCCGCACCAAGGTAAGTGAGGATGGAGTCGTCATCCTGGCACTCAACGACATTAATTGAAGGTGAGTCCTCTTCAATCATGTCTGGATACGTAAGAGGAGAGAGAAGATGGGTCTTCATTATCGCGTTGATAAGTGAGATGACCCAGGAAGATAGAATTTATGAAAAAAAAAAATTTAGGAGGGATAGATTCAGGGTCTATCGGCTCTGTGGGTGATGATGGCAAAATGGGTGATAATGGTTCGTAGAAGGGATGTGAATCTTCTAGGACAACCGACACAGGTTCCTTCGGTGTAAGTGTTTGGGAAAGCCAAGACCACAACGATCCTTGTGTTTGCGTGTGGTAATGGGGATGATCGTATGTCGGCCTTGTTCATAAAGACCGAAACCGAAGCCCTTCCAAGCACAGTAGCGTCAGGAAGGTGAGAGCGAAACGACGATTAGTTAAATATTGAAAATCAGATTGGAAAGGAACCACGCCAAGAGGAGGTTCAGGGGTAACAGAAGATGTATCGACACCCCCATATGTTAAGTTAGTGCGGCAATTAGGTGGTCCGTAGGGGATTACTTCCCCCACACGACGGTCATAGGTAGGATGCGCATGTAACTATCCGTACTCCTGTGGGGTATGGAAAGTGCTAACGTTATATAGGTGATACTCCCCAACGTAAGGCGTTGGAAAACATCAACTAAGGGATCTAAGGTTGGGATGTTGTCTGCGGAAAGGAAGTGGTATTTGCGATGGCGGTTTCATTGGTTGAAGGTGTAGGTGTGGTTGAGGTGGATGGTAGAGGTGCGGTTGAAGTGGATGGTTGGGTTGATGAATGGGTGTCTTTACTTGGTACAAGCACATCATTAGGGCGATATAACATATTGCGAGGTTTCAAGGGAGGAGGATCAGCTTTATGATGTAGGACTTCCCTCGTACTCAAATTTTATGCATCTATGTAAGGTGGAGAGAACGCATCCCATAGCCCGAGATCCAAGGGCGGCCTAACAACATATTGTATTGGAACTCTCCCTCAAGGACATAAAAGAGTTCGGGTAAAGTACGTGGTCCTACACGAATGTTAAGGATCACGGTGCCTAAGGTAGAAGTAATAGCATCATTGAATGACCGCAACATTATGGGGTTGGCACACATGCAGCTAGAAGGGATATTAATTTGTCGGAAGGCTTTTGAAGAGATGATGTTTAGGCTAGCGCCCCCGTCAATCATAACACGATGTACTTGAATGTCCCGGAACATAGTGAGATAAACAGAAAGTGGTCGGGATCTTACGCACCAAAGTCGACAATTTCGTCTTCGGAAACTAACGACGAGCGGCTTCTTGTATACGAGGATAGAAGTGGTTGGGGAGGTAGGTTGTTTGGTGAGAGAAGCAACATGATTGGGTGTTAAAATGGAGGCAACGGGAAAAGTTTCATTAGGTAGGACCTCTATCCCTTGAAGGATCTCAATGAGAGCTTGTCGATGAGATTCAGAAGTTTGAATGAGATCATACAGTGTCATTTTTACAGGTGATTGGTGAAGTTGTTTGATCATGGTACGGTGGGCAACTCCATCAGAGACGGGGTAGGTAGGTCCACAAATAACCACTTTAGGTGGTGGTGCGATTGGGATGGTGGACGGAGAAAGAGAGGCCGCAGGTGTGCTTTCTTTAGCTTTCTCATTGCTTTTCTGCCTCGAGTAGCAACACTGATCATGTTGATCTCGTGAACACAAGAGGAGGAAGATGGTAGGGATGAATCATGGGCTTCGAGAGGTGGGGTTGTAATAATGATAGATCTTGGTGAGGCGGGGACAGGTGGTATAGGAGAGGGAATTGAAGCTAAAGGTCTCTCCCTTCGTAAGTTGTCTTTCTTAACCTTTCTATCTGAGAGAGGTGACTGACGAAGGATGGCTTTCAAAGCTTTGCATCCCTCTACATCATGCCCTGGTGTGCGGTGATAAGCGCAGATTTTAGACTCATCATAACCTATAGGTCGAGGTTTAGATGGATCATAAGGTCTAAGTGGAGGTAGGGAAATGGTCGCATTCTCCACCAACATATCAAGGATCTTGGCGTAAGATCCTTTGAGTGGGTCAAAATCAGAGGAAGATGAGGGTATTGATTGGGTGGGTTTTGGTAATGTTTGGGTATGGTTGGTTCGTACGGGTGGTGGTTTAGACAAGGGGTATTGATGAGTGGTTTTAACTAAACGTGGCTTCTTCGGCGCAGAAGTCAAGTTTAGCTGGTTAGATGGTGAGGCTCCAAGATAACGTGGTGGCGGGGAACAACCATGGAGAAAGTGGGTGACCGCAAACAAATCCTTTGATGATGGAGTTTGTTTAGGGTTGATAGGTGGACAGGATCTCTGTATGGCGTAGAAAGTGCAGGTCGTTTTAGAGAAAACGCAGGAGGTGTGATGTATTGAGGCAAGGTGGAGGGGTGAGGTCCCAATATGGAAGGTAGGTGTGACGGTGAGGGTTTTAGTGGTGACAAAGGCAGGGATGGTTTGAGGAGATTGGATTTGTCTCCTAGGTGGATGGATGGATTTATTTTTGGATAAATCTAACCGTTTAGGGGGTGTGTTAAACTGGGTATCGGTGGAGTCCCAAGCGTAGGGGAAGGTTTGGTTAGGTTAGTAGATGTGGATGAGGTATTTGGTAGAGATGAGGGGGGTGAAGATGAGGACACAGGCATTTTGAGCTTTTGTAAACATCTTGGGTATATGGTAGAGGTGTCGAGATCAGTCATCTGCATTTGAGTAGAGCATGGTGTACTCAAACGTTCCCATAAAACCCATGTCTATCTTCTGGGGAATGACAATCTTCAGGTGTGAATTGGAACTTTGATATGGAAGAGAGGTGTGTTGTGATCCCGGTCCACTGTGGGTGTGATACAGGGGGTAAATGAGGCACTGCATCAATGGGTGTTAAGAGGTCAACCGGTCGCTGAAAAGATTTAGGCGATGAAGAACTAATAGGTAGAAGGGCATGTTTGAGGGGATCCGTCATGATTAAAGAATGTGGTGATGTTGATTCGAGAGGTTTCTCTCCTAAGGATGACAGAAACAGAGGCGAGTCTTCTTCTTTTATAGCAAGAGCGACGGAAGGAGATGTTTGGGAAATAGATAAGTTAGATAACATCCACTCACAGTCTTACAGGGATGTGGTGTAAGAAGGCTCATCTGTAAGAGAGAACTCTAGGCGGTTGATTCCTTTATGGGTAAAGGAATGGTAAGGCTATTGTCTTGTCTTGATGGTGGTGAAGGGGATTCGGGTCCCTGCGTTAGTGAAGAGGTTTGATTCAGAATTTTCTCAATAGAGGCTTTTGGTTGAGAGTCGAAAACTGCATGGATTTCATGAACACTCTCCTCGGCTAAGATATCTTGGTTTACATTACTGTTAGATGAGTGGTTCGGGAATGGTTTGTTGAAGATTTTCAAATTTTGGTTAGCAGGGGCATTAGGATTATCGAGGGTTATATCCCCTGCATCAACCATTTCCTGCACTATGTTTTTCAACATCTTGCAGTTTTCGTGACTGTGTCCCTTTATGCGGTGAAAGTTACAGAAGTCATTTTCTTTGTACGAAGGTATAAGCGTGGGTGGAGTCAAACCCGGAGTGAGGTTTAATAGGAGGCAAGGTGATAGCCGGCTTTGAGCAATTTTTCCAGAGATGACACCATAAGTTTCTCCTAAGGGATTGTAGTTAATGGGCTCGGCTTTATACTTATAGGCGGTTTTGGTGTGGTATTAGATGGTGCTTGAGATTTGACCATCACCGCGTGCACAGCTCCTTTTGATTTCGAAGAAGTGGATGTGTGAGGAGTGGTGATGTTAGGTTTATTAGTGGAATCTTGAGTTCGGAAATTTGGGTTTTTGTTGCGTAACCGTAATTTCTCTTCCTATAAGGCTCGAATCTCTAGTTTTCGAGCCATAGTAAAGGCCTCGTAAAATGTGCGGAAAGTTTGAATTTGGAGGGTAGGAGAGATGTGCTTACGACCCACGTAAAAAATTTCGATAAGTTTGGCAAGGCAAGAGGCAAGGCATACGTAAGTTGGTTGATAAGGTCCCGCTATCGTCCAAATCTACGATAGATTCGTCTTCAAATTGTCGGATGGCATAGAGGTCGGTGATAGATACTTTCTTGGCAATGTTAATGGAGAAATGATCCAAGAAAGATTGGGCTAGTTGGTTAAAAGAGAAGATTGAGTGCTGGGTTAAAGCACTGTACCACTCCAAGGCGGGTCCTGATAAGGACATGGGAAAGGTGTGGAGTAGTAAGGCGTCATCATGAGCAATTAGAAATAGCAAAGCATGTCTAAATGATCGTAAGTGTTGTTGAGGATCCTCCTTACTATTAAAACGAGTAAATTTTGGTAATTCCCATTGAGGAGGATATGAATGAAGAAGGGGAGAAGGATGAATAGGCTCCCAACAAACTTGCTCGTATGTCGAGGTGTTCGACTTCACGAAGCAGAAGCCTCCAGATTTTGCATTTTGTCCATCATTTGTTTGATGAAATCCGTGGTTGGATGAGATGCTGGTGTGGTTGTTGTAAAAGGTGGAGGATTGGGCCAAGGGCCTCCACTAGACAATGGTGGGGTTAAATGTTGATAAGGTATTGAGGATGAGTATGTTGAGGAGACCGAATAGGGATGTCCTATATAAGGTGTCGAAGTCACCGGATAAGTGTGCGGAAATGAAAAGGTGGGCGGAGCTTGAGAAGGAAAGCTCGTGTGGATAGGTGGTAGAGAGCAAGTTATGAAAGGGCCATTTGCAAGAGAGACGAGGTAGGAGCAGTTGGTGGTAATGATATGTGGGGCCCAAGATTAACCAAAGGAAAGCCAATATGTGTCGTATGAACCTCTGAAGCCACTGAGTTGGGAGACGGGGCTAAGGATGCGAAGGCAAGCGGGGTGATCGAGACGGAGAAGGAGCTAAATGAGTAGCTATACTGAATAGGCATACCAACAAGGAGCTGACCGTCGGGTGTACGGTCAGGGGTATGAGACAAATAGTACTGTACAGCGCTAGGATTAGCATCCAAAAATTTGGCAAATTCCTTATCTCCTACAGGAATTTTGGGAACCTCACTGGTGTCCGTAGGGTTCCCCATAGAATGTGAAGGGGGTGATTCAGGAAAAGGCACAGAGCAGGCATGTGAAACCATGGCGGCGGCTTGCTTCCGAGTGATAACAACCATGGACAAGAGTACATGGTGAGGGTTTCAATCTATCGAGAACAAACAACCTCGAGAATGGTGAAATTGGTAGGTTCTTTGGTTTGTCGGGGAATCAGAAAGACAATAACCGATATCGAGTCTGCTAACCGATGTCGGTTAGACTATAGACACCATCGGTCAGTTAACCGATGTCGGTATAATAGGACTGGTATAAGAAAAATATAGAAGAATTGCTGATTTGGGGTTAACAATGCTTAGTATGCCTACCAAATTGTTCTAAAGTGATCAACTGAAAAGCAGTGTAGAGACGAGAGAAACAGATCAAAAACAAACAAGATACACAAGCAAATTAATAGACTAACCCTAGGATTAGTGTTTATCAATTTGAGCTTATGCCCTTAGACGTAGAATGATGTCAGAATCCTAAACACAAGACTTAGGGGAAATGTCAAGTTTGTTTTGGCTTATAAGGTTACCTCAATCGGGCGGAGGAATACCGTGGAAAAGGGGGGATGTTTTGAGCTGTTGTGTTAATTGTGAAGTGATTTGGTATGTGTTGTGCAGTGAAAGTAAGATTAATTTCTTGTCAATACCGTGGATATCACCCCCACGTGTATGACCTGTTACTTAATCTATGTTCACTAGAATTGAAAACAGCAAGCAAGAATGTGATGCACGTGTTTTAAACCCAAATCGAAAATGATATTTGATGAAGCAAAAGAGATGACTTTCACTAATGCAAAGATGTAAAAGCAAAGCAAGTTCTTTTACCAAAATAACAAAATACCTTGTGAATATCTTTAGAAGAATAAAACAACAAGTATGCTCCCTATATGAAAGCAAGCAAGAAAGAAAGAAACCTGAAATGGGTCCCACCGGGCGTGCCAAAATGTTTCGCACATAATGTTTCAGCTTTTGGGAATAGAGTTTCTTCTATCCTTTCATTCCTTTGAGAAACAGATAAGGGTTAGGGCTAGGAGGAATACTTGTTGAATGTCGAGATGGTGTGCGCGTACCGTAGAGAGAGATCAGATCGATTGCGAAGAACTCCTTTTTGTCTTGGAAGGACTACCTGCAAGTAAGAATACAAGACCACCAGATTTTAATTAGACAATAAATGAGGGAACTGCCTTGGGCCCAGGAAATATAAAACTTCCTTTCGAAGGTGGTCAGTTCCCCTGCTAATATGAATTAACACAAATGATTGTAAAATCACAATTTAATTGCCTCGTTGAAACAAGTAGAGGAAAGGCTGGTTTTTGGTTTGGAATCACAGTGACCGGTACCGGTTGCTATTAACCGATATCGGTAGGGGCAATGTTTTAGGGACTTTTGGTGAGGGTTGGTTGTAGGGTGGTTGTGTTGTTTATAAGGCTGGTAAATGAGTGGGGTTAGGTAACGGGGTGATGAAAAAGACTCAGAGAGTACGGGGAGGGTGTTCTTGGGGTAACGTAAGGGTAAAGGAATGACAATTAGATGTAGTGTGTTACCGGTAGTAGATCTAGGAATAGACTTATGATGGCGGTGATTCGAAGCTCGAAAATGTTATTAAAGGACATCTGAAGATACTACTTACTTGGTTATTGATGAGGATGCGGATCAAGGAATGATGGCAAAGGCGGAACTCGGTAGGATGACCTGACAATCAGAAGATGAGATATCTTCCCTCCCGATGATCAGATGAGTGTCACAAGGCTCTGGTTACTCAGTTGCAGTCTTGGGCTTGATGTCCTTCTCTGCAAACTCTTCTTGTTTCTTCACTTGTCTCTACTCGGCCAAGTAAAATCCGGATCCTTTCAATGACTTCTGATGATCCCGATTAATCAAAAATCCTCCCCCTCTTGTTTTTGGTTGGAGGAGGTCATTTACAGGGAACCGATGGCGGTTACGTAACCGACGGTGGTCGAGTAGGAACCGGTATCGGTTCAGTCAAAGTGGGCTATTTTTAGTAAAATAGCCAACTTTCCCTCCTTTTCTCCCGAGGGATTAGTTGCGGGCTTGGTCAAGTTATTACGAGGTCAGTTTTGGGTGCGAGTGAGGAGTCATTAGTCATGGGTGTGGATGTAGACCAAGTTATAGGTCTTAATTAGGTTAGTTTAGGGTTAGGACTAGGTCATGATGAGGTGGCGAAATGAGGTGGCAGGTTTGGGGGTGTGGTAAGGTAATTAATAAATAATTGTGTATGGTTTAGGTGATGATGTTAGGTTGCGAAATGAGGTGCATGGTACGGGAGGTCGTAAGACACAAATTTGGTGTCTGAGTTTCGTCCCCGAAACATAAGAAGAAGCCATATAATGAGTGTGCTTTAAATTATTGCACACTTGTCGCCAAGCTTGATCATCCAACCACATGTGATCCTGGTAGATGATACATATCTGAACTAATATCCATATTCTGTTGTGCTACTCTGATTCCATTCATGACCATAGTTTATCATCCTTGGATTCCATGCATAACCAACATAAGGATTTAATGCATAACCATAATAAGGATTCCATGTATAACCATAATAAGGATTCCATGCTTCATAATTGTTGCTCCATTGATCCCCTGTATAAATAAAGTGATTATTCCTCCAATTACCTATATATCTATATTGGTTGGAAATATGATGTGCCCTGGGATATCTCCATGATTTTTTTCTCTCATGTTGACGTGGATTTCCATATGCTGCAGTTGTAGTATCCTCAACCTTATCAACCTGTTTCTGAACTTTCTTTTCTTCTTCCACCTTTGCATTTGATATTTTCTTTTTCTCTTGAGTAGATGAATCATCATTTCCTTCTTTTTCTTCATGTTCCTCTTTTGAATCATCCTTATTCCCTTCTTCTCCATATTCTAAATCATCCTCATGGTCTATATTGACTTTTCTTTGATTTCCATTAAGCCTGATATCCTGTAAAGTGACCTTCTTCTTTTTGTACCAAATCTTCATAAACTTATTTTTCATATTAATATTAATTGTCCCCAATGTCTCTAACCAAGGATACCCAAGAACAATATCCAAACCATCCATATATAAGGCAAAAAAATCTGAATGTAAAGTATATTTGTCCATAGTAAGTTTTAAATCTTCAAAAACTTGAATTTTCTTACCATTCACTTGAGCTTCTTTGATATTACTTTCTTGAATATGTAGATGTTGAGCCATATCCTTGTTGATGAAGTTATACTTGCTGTTAGGGTTTATGGAAACAATTATCTTATTCCTTTGAATGCATCCATGAAACTGAAATATGGTATCTTCCTTCTTGGGAGCTATAATATCTTCTTCTGCATCAATATCTTGTTTTTCTTCCTCTTCTTCATAGTCTTCTTCAACTTCTTCTGCGTTTGATTCTTCAATATATGTTGCACCATCATCTTCCCTTGAATCTTCTTCACCTTCCTCTTCATCTTCTTTCTCTCTTGATTCTTCAATATATTCTTCCCCATCATCTTCCTTTGACTCTTCTTCCTCTTTGTGGTCCCATCTATCCATAAAAAGTTGTTCCATTTCCTCCCAAGACCAATCCTTCCTGTCATTTTTTAACTCAGAAAACCAAATCCATGCAGGACCACCAAGATAATGTGAAAACCTATTCCTTGTCATGAAATATGAGAAATATATATTCTTAAATTTTATCCACCATTCTTTAGCATCCATCTCACCATTTCCATAAAAATTTTCTATCCCCGTGACCATGATTAGGGTTTAGGAATTCTGAAAATATTTCGGTAGATGGATAAAAACACAAAGAACAAACCCTAACTGAAATTTCAAGAGCTTTCCGAAAATATAAATTTTGCTAAAAAATACCACAATTTGCTTCTTGAAAAGTGAATTTATGAAAAACCTAAAACACCAATAAAATCCGCAAAACAGATCCAATGGAGCTGAATTTTTTAGATATTCTGACTTAGAGTGTTTCCAAATTATGATGAAAAAATTGGGAAAAATTCGATACCCTCTTCAAGATATACTCGAAACAAAAAATTAGGGTTTTTGCCCTAATTTTGGCCAAAATCACTGCTCTGATACCACTTGTAAGGATATTACTTGTATAAATCAGAACATATACAACATAATAACATGAGAGAACACCAAAATATAGATAAATGATGACAATATGCTCATATAATAGCCTTGCCACTTTGAGGGGGCAACCTCCAATACCACTTTGAGGGGTAACCTCCAAACCATACAATAACACTCCAATACTCAATATGATGATTAAATACAACCTTCTAACCCCTATATATACCATTCTAACCTATGGCCAATACTGAGGCCGACCTCCTAAGCATAATAAATCATAAATGAATGATATAATAAGATAAGGGGATGTGTGCCACATGTCAGCATCTCCATCAACACATATACATTATAATATTATATCCCAAGGTACATAAAGCACTATCTCAAAATATAGGAAATTAGATATTATTTTTTAATATGTATAGAATTAGGCCTAGTTTGTGTTAGTATAATTTTTTTCAATTTTGATGAGCCAAAAAAAGATACATGATGAAAGATAGGCATATTTAAACTTCAAAAATATCTATAAAAAGGCATAATTAGAAAATAAATAATATGGAAACCTTATATTAGTCGAAAATTTGAAAAATTATATTTTTAGAAAGAAGAAACTTTCCTCTACGTCGTGGTATAATTTTTTTAAAACGAATCGATCATTTTATGTTGATTTATCATGGTGGAAATGGAATTTTTGCATTTTCTTACAAAAACACGTTGTTTTCTATGTTTGTGCAGGTCCATGCCTCAAGCTTGGGGATCCAAACCGGATCCAAGCCTTGAGGCATGGCTTGGAAAAAGTGAAAACACAAAACACGTATGCGTTATAATGTTTAAGTTTTTCATTTATTATTATTTATATTTTATTATTTCTTATAATTTAAATTTATTTTAGTAAATATAAGAAATTAGGGCCACTTTGCACCTTATGGAACTAGTCTCACAGCTCCATTAGTCACGATTTAGGAGATAGTTTTTATAGTATAATCTGTCAATACATAGGTAATTTTTAAGATTTCAGCATTCAACCTAAAGCTTTTAGTGTTTAAATTCTACAATCGAAACCCTAAACCTTAAACCCTAAACTTGAGGCCCTAAACCTAAACCCTAAACCCTAAACATTAAACATTCAACCCTTACCCGTGAGCCCTAAACCCTAAACCCTAAGCCTTAAGCCCTAAACCCTAAACCTAAACCCTAAACCATGAACCATGAGCCCTAAATGCTAAACCTTAAACCCTAAAAACTAAATCCTAAACCCTAAACCCCAACCCCTAAACCCTAAACAAAATCCTAAACCCTAAAGCCTAAGCCCTAAACCCTAAACCTTAAACTCTACAACCTAAACCCTTAACCCTCAACCATTAACCCTAAGACCTAAACCCTAAACCCTAAAACCAAAATAATAAACCCTCAACCCTAAAACTAAATCCTAAACCCTAAACCTTAAAACCTAAACCCTGAACCTTAAGCCCTAAACCCTAAACACTAAATCCAGAGCCCTGAGCTCTAACCCCTAAACCTTAAACCTGTAACTCCAAACCCTGAACCTTGAGCCATAAACCCTAAACCATGAACCCTAAACCATAATCCCTAAACCCTAAACCCTAAACCCTAAGCCTTGAAACCTACACCTTGATCCTTGAGCCCTAAACCCTAAAATTTAAACCCTAGGCCTAAACCCTAAATCTAGAGCCCTGAGCTCTAACCCGTAAACCTTAAACTTGTAACTATGAACCCTTAACCTTGAGCCATAAACCATAGACCATGTACTCTAAACCCTAAGCTCTAAACCATAAACCCTAAACCCTAAGCCTTGAACCCTACACCTTAATCCCTGAGCCCTAAACCCTAAACCCTAAACCATGAGCCCTACACAACAAACCCTAAACCATAAACCCTAAACCTTAAGCCCTAAATGTTAAATCCTAAACCATAAACCCTAAACCCTGAACTATGAGCCCTAAATGCTAAACCCTAAACCCTAAAAATTAAAACCTAAACCCTAAACCTTAGACCCTAAGCCCTAAACCCTAAACCTTAAACCCTAAATCTGAGCCCTAAACACTAAACCCTAAACTCTGAACTCTGTAACCTAAACCCTTAACCCTCAACCCTTAACCCTTAGACCTAAACCCTAAACTATAAACCATAAACCTTAAAACCAAAATAATAAACCCTAAACCCTGAACACTAAACCCTAAACCCTAAACCTTAAACCATGAGCCCTAAACCCTAAACCCTAAACCCTAAACACTAAATCCAGATCCCTAATCTCTAACCTCTAAACCTCATATATTTCTAGTAGGTCTTATGAGTGAGTTCATCTTTTTGAATATCAATATTAGGACCTTATTTCCTAGTCTTGTGCCTAGAACCATCATTGAGTCTTCTTGTACAACTACCTTGTTTATGAGAGGTGGGACAAGAAACTAAATGGATATGACATCTACCTTGTGCCTTGCAATGCATATTACACATCTCTGCCAAACCTGTTTCTCCCCACATATACTTGCGTTCTTGAATGTCAATTTCTTTACACTCTAAAATTTTTTTCACATTTCTCATATTTCCATGTATGGTATTATGCAAGCCAGGATGACCCATTGGAAGCTGGAAAAAACCATCACAACACAAAAATTAATCTCAAAGGAAATGGAAGAAACATAGATAGTATACCAACGTGGAGGTGTAGGATCATAACTGAATTACCTATAGTATCCTCTCCTCTGGAGAAAGAGAAAGCTCTTATATTACTGGAATGGATAGTAAATTTGATAGAACTTCCTGAAGTGTTCAAAATAAGCATAACAACTGGGGAATGACTAAGAACATAAAGGAGTTATCAATCCCCTAGTAAATATTTCTTGTTTAGTTCTGAATGGGAGTCAATTGGCCTATGACTTAGTGACCTTCCATTCATTGATAATTCCTTCTATGATAAACCCATGGATGCTTTCAAATCACCTTCAAAATATAGGGGTAGTCATCAATCCTAGTGAAGGGTGTGATGTGATTTCCAAACAACTTGAAATTCATACAGATTTAGAGGTCATAACATGAATTTACAAATATATCTATCATTATAAATGGAATCCAAGTAACAATGTCTCTTTATACCCAAGGATCTAGGACTACTGGGGTCTGTGGCAGGATTGGACATTCAGGAATCATTGAGTGTTTGAATCAAAATGTCATTGCATCTGAGAAACATTTTCAAACATTAGAGTAATGCATCTTAGAAAATAAACTTGAACCTCAGAAATCCTCTCAAATTGCCAGCTTACACAAGCACTGGACATATCAAGCTTTATTCTTCAAATGAAACCTTCATTCACAACAGCTTGCAACTGAAATAATTATTCAAAAGAGCATCAAAAACATTTCTTTATACCAAATTTTTCTGGATATCTGACATTTCCCTCCTTCAAAATATCAACAGATGAAAGACACCAAATTGTGATTACTCTCTTTAAATGTTCTTCCTAGGAAGTAGATGAACCCTTTTCAGTTGAATACTTTGTGTTAATACTAATAAGAATGGGTAAGAAAAAAACATTACAATGAGTGAAATAGTTCCCATGCGATGGGAAAAATAAGATAGATGTATTGGGTAACATTTATTTGTACTGAATTTTTCTTGGATATCTGACATTTCCCTCCTTCAAAATATCAGTAGATGAAAGGCATCAAATTGTGATGAATCCCTTTGAATGTTCTACCTATAAAGTAGATGAACCATTTTTAGTTGAATACTCTCTATCAATACTTATAAGAATGGGTAAGATAGAAAATTACAATGAGTGAATGGGTGAGCCTAAACCTTAAGCCTTAAACCTTGGGCCCTAAACCTTAAACCCTAAGCCTTAAACCTAAACCTTGTCCACTAAACCTGAACCTATGACCTTTAAACCTTAAACCCTAATCCCTAAACCCTAAAACCTTAGTGCTAAACCCTAAACCATAAACCCTAAAAACCCTAAACCCTATGTTGTAAATTCTAAACCCTCAACCCTTAACCCTTAAACCCTAAACCCTATGTTGTAAATTCTAAACCTCAACCCTTAACCATAAACCCTAAAACCTAAACCTCGAGCCTCAAACCCTAAACCCTAAACCTTGAGCCCTAAACCCTAAACCCTAAGCCTTGAACCTTGAGCCCTAAGCCCTAAGCCTAAGCTCAAACCCTAAACATTGAACCCTAAACATGAACCCTCAACCCTAAACCCTAAACCCTAAGCCCTAAACCTCTAACCCTTAACCCTAAACCCTAAAACCTTGAGCCCTAAACCCTAAACCCTAAATCCTAAACCCTCAACCCTTAACCTTGAGCCATAAACCCTAAAATCTAAACCCTAAACCATAAAACCTAAACCGTGAACCCTAAACCTGAGTCCTAAACCTTGAACCCTAAGCCCTAAACCCTAAACCCTAAATCATAAACCCTAACCCAAAGGAAAGTTCCTAATAAGATCATTCAATGTGTTTCACTATGTAGGGAATAGTGTCTAAGATGATTGATCAACTCATTTAGATTTGATGAGAGATTACTTCCTCTGAAGGCCTAAAAAGGCCATTTTTGGTCATTTTGTAGATAATTGAACACCCTTCAGAACAAGCTAAAATGAGTTAGTAATGTCATCAAGGTATCAAGGACCATCATGTGTGAAGTATTAAGGCATCGTTTGTCTCCATGAGAGACATATGAGCAAAAACATGTATGAGAATTGTGAATTTGATTCCATGAAAGGATAATTTTAGAGCTAGGAAAGGTGAGGGGATGATCATCTTTATATGGAGCACCATGTTTCTAAGAATGAGCAATCATCTGAGTTTACTTGATGTAATTCACTTAGTACTATTCATAAAAAATCATTCAACTCCTAGTAGTGTGATCAAACATTAAGGAGGAGGCACATTACAATCACCTCATTTTGGCCATAGGATAGGAATCCCATTCAGGGAGCAATCCTCTATCTACAAAGTGAGGATCTCATTTTAGTAAGAAGTAGACAAGCATCATAGAGTTGATTCATGGTCACTAAAGTGAATTATGGACCAAATTTAAAAATTGGTACCAATTCAAGTAGTGGTAGGGCCAAAATCTAATTTATAAGGTCAAAAACCTACAAAATGAGTATATGATTTCCCAAAACAAAGACCGACTACAATATATATGCCCTGAAAGTTTTAGGTCCTTTGTTGAAATCTGAAAATGAGTTAAGTACTGACTAGATTAGATTTTGAAAAACTATCTTCTAGATTATAACTGTTGGAGCTACGGGACCACTTCCATTAGGTGCAGAGTGACCCTAATTTCTTATATTTACTAAAATAAATTTAAAGTATAAGAAATAATAAAATTATAAATAAATAATAAAATAAATCTTATACTTTAACATTTATTTTTGTAAGTATAAGCCCCCAAATACACATATATAGTCCATACTATACACGTGTACGCGTTATAACACACTATACATGTGTACACATTATAATGCGTATGCATTTTAGGCTTAGTAATTACCAACCCAAGAAAAATAAAACGCGATCACGTTATGGAAAAAGGTGTACACATTTTAGCTATTATCATGTTTTTGTCCACTTTTTGGTCCCCCAACTTGGTACACTTATCCGTATAAGTGGCGAGAGTTTTGTCCTGCGGAAGGTATGCGTGGAGACATGCACACAAGTAGAACTTGTAGTATGTAGAGGCTCTGCCCAGAAGAATACTTTCGAGACTTATCTACATTTTGAGCCACGGGATAAAAATAGAGGATGAACGATTAGAGTGGTTTTCAAGCAAATTTTTGAGATAGGGTTAAAGCATGAAGACTTGGAGTCGAAGAAAAGTCTATTTTGAGAGAGTTCACATGCAGAAAGAGGATAAAGTGTCATGCAAGGTTGGGAGATAATAATAGGATTAGATCTAGAGTTAATTATAGATGATCTATTATTAGGTGAAGCTTGCATGCTTCCTTAGTTACTTTTGTAGCGACACATGGCTATTTTGAGCATGCAACCTATTTTGAGAGTGCATGGGTGGTGAAGGGAAAGTCCCCACCCCTATATATATGTATTGATTTACAAAACTTAGGAGGATGTGTTTTGTAATAGAGTTATATTGTTGGATTGATGTGTGCATGACTTTGTATTGTTACTTATGGTATATTCAACTATTTTGCTTTATGGTGGATTAATATAATGGATCATTATGGATGGTTATTGGTTATTGATGTCTTTGTTACTAGTTATTGTATGGTAAATCTGATCTTGATCTTTTTTTGATTCATTATGCACTATGGTTATGAACTAAATCTTTTTATGGATATAGAATATATGTATGATCATGCTAACACCTTGACGAAGCTGGTATAAAAGATGGACCTGGTACCTTTGCACGCTACGGTGAGTACTTAGATCTGTCTAAATGATTTGCTAGTGCATCTAGGGCTTGAGTAAGAAAATAAGACTACATTTTTGGTTCCATTGTTAGGACCTTTTTTCATATTGTTACAAGGATGTTATATGATGAAGATGTATCAATCGACTTTGGATAACATTGAGAGTTAGGTTGTGGACTTAAAAGACTAGTTTTCTCACAAATATAATACTAGACCCAATTTCGATGCTCGCGTGTGGGTTGAAGAACATCTGTATCATGAACTCTATGAGATGTTATTTTTTTATTTTCCTATAGAGTTGTACAAGTGGCTGGTAGCATATGTATTGAAGAGAAATTAGAGGTATAGATCAATTGTTTAGACACAAGAATACTACCAAACACTTAATGATGTTGATGTGACTTGGACACGTGTTGTAGATCATTAGTGGAGTGGTGTTTTATATAGTTACACATTAGAGTATGATATTTCTACTTATTCTTATCCAGAGGTTGTTGAGTTTGAGTTCTTACGTGAACCTAGAGGATCCTATTTGTGCATCATTCCTTTGGCGATTAAGATCTTGTTGATAACCTTGGATTTATAAAAATTACCAATGACTAGCTAAACCTCCATCGCACATGAGGGAAGGAGTAGGTGTGGAGAAAGATGGCGAGAACTTACAAAAGAAATGAAAGAGAGGAAAGAAGAATTAAGTATAATGAAGTGCAGGAGAAGTAATTGGTGAGGAATCGTGGTGTTGAGGAAGTCTATGGAGTTGTAGAGGCAAGTGATGCGTGTAGGATTCAAGGTTCACACGGAGGACGTGGAATGTGAATAGTCAATGCTCCTCCATTTAGGAAAGCGTGGAAGATAATATCCCTTTGCTTCAGATAAGAGCTTGTTAGAAGAGGAAATAAAAAGTAGCATAGGGTACATTTGATCCCACACGTGACCTTTCCCTTGCACTCGGTGTTCCGCCTCTGAAAAATCATTGAGACATACTAATGTTGGTAATAGGGTAGCATAGGTAGATTTCATTTTCCTTTAAACACAGAAGTACATCACACAATGCATATACCTATGCAATCATAGGGAAAACATAGTTGTATTTTGGAGGACTGATTGTTTAAATATTTTATGGTGCGTTGTCTAGATAGAGTTTGGGTGCTGCGCAAAATATTGGAAATATGTCTAAAATTAGCACAAATTCTTAGACTATGGGAGTTCAATTTAGTACAACAATTATAACGCAGAGTAGCACATCCTCCGGTCTAATGCTCGCTTCTGAGGAGTAGATCGAAGATCTAGAGGTGAAGGAAACACCGGTGTAATACATATTCTGGGTCTGTTGGGTATCGTCTGCACTAGCCACAACAAGTTATTTACGAGATGTATCTTTTATCACAAAAATAAAACCCTTCTATTTTTCATGCCAGTGTGAATGAGAAACTAATGTTTTTGGGTAACATTGGACCATCTCTCAAGTTGTGGGACTTTCTAATTGAGATGGACCTCCAAATAAGGTTGGTTGCTCTACCTAATCCTAGCACTAAACTACTTCTAAGGAAGGAAATGTGACTATCTACTCCTAATCTAACAATTCCAAGGGACCAATGAGAGAGAGAGCATGAAAATAAAGAAATCCTACACTACATAGGTGATAACACCAAGAAAAGGGGGTTGCTGATCACAAATCCAACTGCCTGAAATGGAGAGAGGTGAGCAATGGAGAGGATGGACAAGATGCATCACAGACCAAAGATAAATTTCACACAGAACACCACTTCAAACCCATTAAACATAGCTCCCAAAACCTACAATAGACATCAGAGATATGCACAATATACCCTGTAATGATGAGAGGCAAGAAGAGACAATAAAATAAGCAAAGGATGGACAAAATACATCACGAAACAAATTTTATTGCTCCATGAGTTCACACAGTACATCATTAGTGGGCAAGAGGAAAGAAAATATCATTACAATAAAAGAGAGGAGGCTTACACTCCACATTCAACCCTAGAGAAGAAAGAGAGAGGGAGGAAGGAGAAAAAAATTAACTCTTTTTACAAATGAGCCCAGGATTACAATTTATAGAATTGAGAAAGAGAGAGAGAATTACAATCCCAAATTTGTCTTTTCAACCACTTGAAAGTTGTCATAAATGAGTTTAATTGATGGTATGTTTCTTGCAAAAGGCTCCCCATGTTATCCCATGTGTTGCAGTAGTGAAAAATGTCTTCCCATGCCTCATTAAATGCATCCCAACTACCAATTAAAATATTGTTATGATCCTGACATGTTTTCCTTAAAATTATGATAAAGACTTCATCAATTTCTAGATATCTTGAATTTTTTATGTCAGGGCTCGGAGTCATGATTCCAATGAGACCAATTTTGTGAAAAATCGTTAATAATTGTAAAAGTTATGGTCTTCTTGAGTGTGAGCAGCTATTTTGGGTTTGCTAGAAATTTCTTACCTTTTACGGGATTAAGAATTTAATTTTTGGATTGGGAGATATTTATTTTATTTTCACCCACCTAATCTAAATAAAAATGATAAATACAACTCCCATTGCATAAAGGACATTGAGACCTTTCCAATGATATAAAGTTTTCCAAATTTTGAGCACTGGATCAAAAGTTATGCCCATTTGAAGTTTCGTACGAAAAACTGTCATTTTTCTTTGTTCGCATGGATTTTCTAGTTTTCTGCAACATTCCGCAGATTTGGTTTTCTATGACATTCTATGGTTTTATCTACGGACTTTTCAATTTTTGTGGCTTTTTTCGTGGTCTTTTTCTATGGCACTTTGGACTTTGTTTTTCGACTTTTTTGCAACACTTTCCGCGATTTTTCTCGACACTTCAATTTTCCACAGCCTTCTACGGATTTACTGCGGCACTTTATTCTAAATATTTTTCTGTGGACTTTTTCTTGCAGCTTTTTCACAGAATTTGTTACTGTGGATTTTTCCGTGACTTTGTTCTCATGGATTTTTCGTGGACTTTGTTCGACATATTTACTCGACTTTTTTTCTCGATGACATTTTTCACAGAATTTGTTCTGCGGCTTTCCGCAAATTTTTCTGTGAATTTTTTCTACAACATTTCATGTGGATTTCTCTAAAAACCCTAGACTCAACCATGAAGCTCTATCAACTGCTCAAGTTTAGTTTTCTCCCGTCATCCATTTTTACCAAGGGGGTAAAATTGGATAACAATTTGGCGACTCACGGGGACATCTACCTACTAGATGATCTGATCAATGGCCTTGAATCATCCATTGGGCATGGAGTTAACTTTGATAAACACAAATCTGATCTGAAAATCTGAAATATGGTCCCTGAGCCACTTGAAACACTACTAGAACTGGAGTTAATCTCACCAAACGCTACCTCCAATGGACTGTACATGAGAAAAACAACACCACCATATTGTGTTCAAAAGAGGAAGATAATACATTCCCCAAGTGAAACATGCAGAGTGTGCACAACCATTTATTCAACTGAAAGAAAACCTACCTACTCTACGCTAACCGAAGCAAAGGGAGCTCAAACAAATCCCGCAATCATGGCGAGAAGTAGCTTCCTTTCTCAAAATAGGCAGCCATGTATATGATTTGGTGTTGAACATGGTTGTTATTATGAGTGAAAAACTGACAAGAGGCTGATCCTCCACCCAAATCATCAAGGTATCAACTAGAAACAAGACAAATACCTCTTTTAGTTGCTTTGCATTTGGATTGAAGAGGCATTGCAGCTGATCCTTGGTACTCTGAAACTCATCCTCATGCTCAGGAGCAAGCATGACTGGTGGAAACTCCTCTTTTGGCTCCAATGAAGCCAAGTATTTGATTGGGCATGGTCTGATCTATGAAGTTTACCCATTGCTCTAAAATTCAACTCCAAAAATGGAGTCTTCCTATAGACCTTCTTGAAAAAGGAGGTTATCTTGCAGCTTGATCTTCTTCTTCTTGCACATCTACAAACAACTAGATGTCCCCTTTTGGTGAATGGTATGGGAGAGATGATGACATCCTATTAATCTTCCCCTTCCTCTACATTCGGTGTGGCTTTTGGAAGATCAAACTCTTCTAACTTTGATTCAAGAGGCATGCTGCAAACTATAGGTTGTGCTTGCACATTCTCTTCTATGACAGCAAGTTCTTGTGGTTGAAGGATGAATGATGGGGTAGTGAAATTTGTAATTTATATGGGCTCCTCCTCATCAAAAATTTCATCCAATTCGAGAAGATAATCTTGCCTCATTGTTGTCTCTTTACATGTGTTCAACCTCCTCCATAGTGTCCTCTTGATCTACAACTTGCTCACCATGGTTCCCCTCATCCTCGAACATGAATTTTGAAAGCTCAAACTCTTCTTCAACATTAGAGCTCAAAGGGGATGAAGTGGGAGGAAGAACTGAAGGTTCTTTTATGGCCTTCTTTGTGTTTGAAGCCTCTGAAACTATATGGTTCTCCTCCATAGCTGGAATGCACTCCTCCTCTTTTGGATTTGGAGTAGTTTTTCTCCTCTCTTGGACTGATTGTGTAGCTTGAATTGGATCAGCATTCTCTTTAAATAAAGTGCCAACATGGGCACTACATTTAGAGAAAATTGATTGTTGATCATCTTGTTCTACTGCTGCTACAAAATCAGCCTTAGCCACCACTGGATCTTCAACTTTGACCTCCTCTGTAGGCTTAACCATCAAGGGAATATTTTCAATTCTGAATCTAAGAGCCAAGCTCACCAAGCTTCTAATCATTTCTTCTTTTCTTGGATCTTCTTCTTGTTGCTCTCCTTGACTAGATTTTTGAGTCTCTTCCGACATGGACTCGAGAGAGTAGGAGTGGTGGGTGGGGTCTCCACTAGTTGTTTCTTTATTTGTGGTGGAGGGGAAGGTATTGATTTTGGCTCTTGTGGAGGGGACTTGGATTTGGAAAGAAAAATGGCAGAGCTACTAAGATGGGATGGAAGACTAGGAGATGGAGAAATGGGTTCTAGTTGAGATGACACTGATTAGGGAATGGGGAAAGAACCATAAGATGGAAATGCTGAATTTTCCCATTGACCTATGTAAAATATTCAATGTCCTTAATCCATTCTTCTAGTTGGGGTAGCATCTCAATCGCGTAGCCAAGTTTCTCTTACGAGATAAAATAGCTTGGAATAGGGCCTTCCCATGGACAATGGACCTTGAACCCAATCTTTAATGTTGTCTCCAGATGTGTATCCCAAGCCTACATCATACCTACCTCTAATTTCTCAATCTTCAGTTGCAGCTCAAAATCTCCAAGTGAAGGGTAGCCTCCAAAATTTGTATACCCCTGCTCTTAAACAACTCCATAGTTTGGCAGATGACCAAACTGATCTACATCCTACTCATATGGGTATGTGCACTGTTGATCTTCATTGTTGTATGGATTTGGAGGTGGTTGATAGTACCCTGAGAATATGTGTTGCAAATGTGGAGGGGTGTCTGAATGTCATTTTTGCTGCAAGTGTGAATTCCATGTGGGAATGAAGTCATGACTACACAAATTCATGGAATGGAAGAAAATGGAAATGGAAATGGATAGAGAGGAAGGTCTGGAACTCAGAGAAGGGGTTGTTGACTAGATGGAGTCTACAGATGTGCTTGAAAGTGCCTCCAAAGGCTGAAATCTTCACCAAGATCACATCGAACCTGATGAAGTGAAGTGGTTAGGTGCTTCAGACCTATCCCACTAGGTGTTCCAGAACTATTATCACCAAAAAATAGCACCCTCCGATTTTTCATGCCTGTGTGAATGAGCAACCGGTGTTTTTGGGTAACATTGGACCATCTCTCAAGTTGTGGGACTTGCTACTTGAGATGGACCTCTAGAGAAGGCTAGTTAATCTACCTAATCCTACACAAAAATACTTTTAAGGAAGTAAATGTGACTATATACTCCTAATATAGAAATTCCTAGGGACCAATGAGAGAGGCAGAGAGGATGAAAATTATGAAATCCTATACTATAGAGGTGATAGCACCAAGAAAAGGGGGTTGTTGATCACAAATCCAATTGCATGAAATGGAGAGAGGTGAGAAATGGAGAGGATGGAAAGATGCATCACAGACCAAAGATAAAGTTCACACAGAACACCACTTAAAACCCATTAAACACAGCTCCCAAAACTTGTAATAGACATTAGAGATATGCACAGTATACCCTGCAATGATGAGAGGCAAGAAGAGACAATAAAATAAGCAAAGGATGGACAAAATGCATCACGAAACAAATTTTATTGCTCCATGAGTTTACACAATACATCATTAGTGGGCAAGAGGAAAGAAAATTCCATTACAAAGCAAAGAGAGGAGGCTTAAACTCCACATTCGACCCTAGAGAAGAAAGAGAGAGGGAGACAGAGAAAAAATGACCAACTCTTTTTACAAATGAGCCCAGGATTACAATTTATAGAATTGAGAAGGAGAGAGAGAATTACAATCCCAAATTTTTCTTTTCAACCACTTGTAAGTTGTCATAAATGAGTGTAATTGATGGTATGTTGCTTACAAAAGGCTCCCCATGCTGTCCCATGTGCAACAACGCAGTGAAAAATGTCTTCCCATGCCTCATTAAATGCATCCCAACTACCAATTAAAACATTATTCTGAGCCTGACACGTTTTCCTTAAAATCATCATAAAAAATTCATCAATTTATAAATTTATTATTTTTTTACGTCGAGCTCAAAGTCACGATTCCAACGAGACAAATTTTACAAAAATCCATTGAGAATTGCAAAATTTATGGTCTTCTGAGTGTGAGCAGCTATTTTGGGTTTTCTAGAGATTTCTTACCTTTTACGGGACTAGGAATTTAATTTTTGGGATGGGAGATGTTTATTTTCTTTTCACCCACCTACCCTCAATAAAAATGAGAAATAAAATCCCATTTCATAGAGGATGTTGAGACCTTTCCAATGATATAAATTTTTCCAAATTTCAAGCACTGGATCAAAAGTTATGCCCATTCAAGTTTCACGTGAAAACTGTCATTTCCTTTGTTCCGTGAACTTTTCGCTTTTGCTACATTCTGTGGATTTGGTTTTCTACAGACATTCCGCCAATTTTTTGTGGAATTTTCAATTTTATGTGGATTTTTCTGCAGACTTTTCTCACCGCGGTACTTTCCATGGACTTTTCTACGGCACTTTCCGCAGATTTTTCTACGGCACTTCAATTTTCTGCGGCTTTCCAGATTTATGCGGCACTTGTTCTACGGATTTTTCGTGGCTTTTTGGTGGCCTTTTCCACATTGGTTGTTTTGTGGATTTTTCCATAGAATTTTTTTATGGTTTTTCCATGGATTTTTTTTCAGGACTTTGTCTGCATTTCCCGCAGATTTCTCTCGAAAACCCCAAACTCAACTATGAAGCTCTATCAACTACTCAAGTTTAGTTTTCTCCACGCCCATTTTTACCAAGGGGGTAAAAATGGATAACAAAGATATCTTTGCCTCCCATAGTAATGCAGAGGTATTGAAGATGTAGCAGATCATGTAAACATTTGTGAAATTCTAAGGTGCGCTAAAGGAATCACATCTCTGGAGTGTAAGGTAAGCCAATTTTCTACTACTTTACAAGGGCACGTGCATAGTTGGTATAGGAGCTATGATCCAAACTAGACTATGATGGATTACAACACATTGCATGATGCTTTCTTGGTTGAGTTCCATATGCCTGAGTTTGAACAGAAAAGCATCAATGCGTTAAAGGATTAAGTAGGGCATGGCTGAGAGCATAAGGGAGTATGATGCATATTTTAATTTTTTTTATCAAATTTATCTTATGATATTAACCTAAATAACATGCACAGTGGTTTTTTGTTGGTAGTTTAATCACACCTTTTAGGAGGGTGCTCTCTCATATGAAATTTACAGATCCGCGTGAGGCTTTAGAGGCATCTCTGCACACTAAGGTAGTGGGAAGCGTAGACATTGGAGCTAGCCCATTTATAAAAGAAAAAATTTCATCTATGGCAAAGAAGTTGGAAAAACTATCAAATAATTCCACTCATGAGATGTACAGTGGTATTTGGTGTACATATCACGAGGTAAAAGGGCATATTAAGGACAACTTCCCTCGTAAATCTATGCACACCATGTTGTTGGATTGTGAGATATGTCATTTGGATCATGATTCAAATAGATACCCTCTATTGTAACGTGTGATAAAAAAAATGTGTCTTCATACTGTAATATTTGTAAATCCCACACTCATGATATAGATAATTGTAGATTAATTTATCAAATTTATAAGGAAATTTAAACTGGCGTATGTTAGACTAGGGTTGTGAAAAATTCATAGGAATGGGAAGGAAAACATCATAAAGGACACTCTAATGGAGGTGGTAGAGGTAAAGGTTACCGAGGTGGATACAGAGGCCATGGTCATGGTGGTGGAAGAAGTGATTTTCCCCAAGGAACCTGTTATACATGCGGATCCCCTGACCATGATAAGTGTAAATTCCCTTAGAAGGTGGTTTTCTCATGGTGCGAGAAACATCAAAAGTGTTAAGAATGCCCTAATTTGTATGAGCATATGAGAAAGAATCACAATAAAGATAAGTGCATTGGGATAATTAAGGTACAATGTGTTGTGGAAGATCAGTGGATGCCGAAGTTAGCATGATCCTGACTTGTTGCTTGTGTTGGTGACTTCTTGTGTTGAAGGATGTGCACGCAGAGATTCAAAATAAAAATCCTATTATTAAAAAATATGAGGTGATAAATGTGAAATATACCTATCCTTCCCATCAGAAGGAATTTTTCAAGAAACTATGGAGGTTATTAGGAACCTGCAAGGTGAAATTTAGTTCTTGAAGGAGAAAGCACATAAGATGGAGAAAAAAAGAAGATTAAACTTCCACAGAAGGATGTTGATGACCTGAAAGAGGTCTATAAGATGTTGTGAAAAGAAAATATTATTATTTTATTATATGAATGGTTGTGAGAGAAAGTACCACATGTTGGACCAAAGCATGAGAGGTAGATCCTTCATACAAATATGCCCCCACATAATCATGAATATAATAAGGAAATCATGCTAAATGTTGTTGTTGATGGGTGGATTTTGAGTAACATACTGATTGCTACTAGTTCGTTCAAATTGAATGTGTTTACCTTAGATGCATGGAATCGGATGGGAGGCCACCCTCGTAGCCATCTTCAAATGTGTTGTACATGGAAAATAGAACTAGAGATAATCCTATTGGATTATTAAAGGATGCGACAATTATAATTTATGTGCGCCAAGTTCATTGGGAGCTTTGAAGTGCTAGAGATTATTGAGGTTGATAGTTTCCCGAGATATACTTGGGCACCCTTGGAGTTATATTAATAATGTTGATATATGCTTTAACAAAGGATACATTATTTTTTAGAACAAGGAGTGCATGATTATTCCTTTGATAGATGCAAAGGCTACACCATATATAAAAACCTTGAGTGAAGAGGATATGAATAGATATATATGCACACAGCTAGAGAGATCATGGAAGTACTTGAGTTATCTAAAGAAAGTATTATTCAAAGGATGATGTTGTCTATGAGTGATACAACCAATGTTTCTTGTGATAACTAGGTGCATGGAATGTATGAAATGGTCGTGCGAGAGATCAAGAACACATTTACTCATGTAATCAAGCCACACATAGTTAGGTGCATGAGTCACAACCAAGTACTTAGATATACTAGTTAGGGAAACCCTGATGTATTTTTGTACACGCCATGAAGCTCATTGGAAGGATGAGGGTGATAGGAGAAATTTTTGGTATATACTTTGCATGGGAAAGTTACACGCTGGTGCATTACACATAGAGATAACATTTTGGAGTGGTGAGAAGTGAAAATTTCCTTCTCTAATAGGTTTTTTAGGAGAAATTTACCTTCACAAATATGTGAATTCCATGGGAAGGATTCTACTTCACACCACATTCAAAATTGTGAGAGACTCAAGGTGGAGGGGTAATAGTCCTTGCCACCATCACTTTGGGTACATAATTTCTATGCCACCATAGGCGATGCAATCGTGCATGGTATGTTTATGAAGAATTAACAAGGGCCATAGTTAATTAGTAGGAGATGACTTCATGTATGATTCAGACCTTTAACTATTTTCTACTAAACCTTTAGTGAATGAAGTATTACAGATTATGAAGTGCCTTACGATGGGGGATAGTGCAAAGGCTAGGAACTCATGTTAGATATGTTTGGAAAGTTATATTTGGAGGTGTGATTTGAATAAGAAATGAATAAGAATATAAAAATGAGGAACAACATGAGCGCATCCGGATGGAAAAAGAAAAGGGTAAGCTGGTTTACATGATTGATGATGATGAAATGGAGAATCTGGATGTTAATCACACTCTAGGTATGCATGAGGTCTTAGATAGAGTTAATGACAAGACACACTTATCATGATCCTATGAAAACAAAGAAGGTCAACATTAGGATAGATGAAGAGCCCAAGGATGCCATAGTTGGTGACTATTGGTCTAACAAGAGATTGCAAAGACTATTGAGTTGTTGTGCAACTTCTAGGACTTATTTCCATGAGGCTATCATGAGTTGAAAGGAGTGAATTACTATTTGGGTGAGATGAGGATAAAGTTAAAGGAAGGTGTGCACCCGGTTAGGAAGAGACCTTATAGGATGAATCCTAATTTGTGTGTCAAGGTAAATGAAGAGATTGATAAGATGTTGAAATCTGGAATCATTGAGCCCATTAAGGAGTCAGAGAGGGTTAGCCCCATACTAATAAGCATCAAGAAAGATGGTAGGATAAAGATATGTGTGGAATACAAATATTTTAATGTTGTTTGTGTCATATATACTTTTCCCACACATTTTACGGAGGAAATCATAGAGGGTGTTACAGATCACGAGATATATTCTTTCACTAATGGATTCTTTAGGTATCCTCATGTACGTATTGCTAAAGATGATTAGAAAAAGAAAAATTTCACCATTGAGTGGGGATTTTTTGCATATACTGGTATGCCATTTGGGTTAAAGAATGTGTCCGATTTCTTGTCACACATTGTTGTACAAGCATTTGAGACTTTATACACAAGTTTTTACATGTCTACTTGGATTATTGGACTATATATGGGTTGTGTAAAGGATCACTGCAAAAATTTGAGACTGATGTTTTAGAGGTGTTGAAGTTGAGCATCTCTCTCAACATTAAGAAGTGTATCTTTGCAACACCTTTTGGGAATTTATTTGGACACATAATATGTAAGGATGGTTTGTTGGTAGATCATATTAAGGTTTCATTTATTTTGGGTTTAGAGGATCCTACCACTTAGAGAAAGGTGTGTGGATTCTTGGGGCACACAATTATTACAAGAATATCATTTAGGGATAAGATAGGATTACCACACCCTCGGAAGAATTGAAGTTCCATTGGGATGAAGTGCAACAATAATTTGAGACATTGAAGTAAAGGCTTACTTCTGCACCCATTCATATGCTTTCCTTCATGGAAGAAACCATTTCATGTACATGTTTATGCCTCTAGAATGGCCATTGGTGCAATGTTAGCACAACTTGGAGAAGGTGTTATTGATCATTTTATCTATTTTACAAGTAGGAAGTTTACCCCATATGAGTAGAATTATATAACTACAAAGCGCGAAGCATTGTCCATGATTTACACGTTGCACAAATTTAGAAAATAATTGTTGGCAACTCCTTTTATATTTTATACAAATCACAAGACACTTAAATAATTTGTTAATAATCTTTTCTTATAGGGGCATATATGTCGGTGGATTATCTTGTTTCAAGAATTTGAATTTACATTATTAGTAAAGCTAGGAAAGAGTAATTCTGACCAAATCATTTATCAATAATTAACTCAGGCAAGGACACGCAGAGCATTAAGGACACATTATCGGATGTAAATATGTTTATATTGAATTGAGAACCCTCCATTTAAATTACATTATTGTATTCTTATGTATCAATGCAGCACTTGAAGGGATGAAGAGGTTAGAAAAGAAACAACTATCCATACGCGTCATGCCTTACATATTTATTAGTGGATATTTATACAAGTTAGGCTATGATGAGGTTTTGTGCCAGTGTGTACTTTAACATGAGTGTGAAGCTATAATAGAGGAAGTTCATGGTGGGATTGAAGGAGGAAATTATGCAGGAAATTCTACCACGCATAAAATTTTGTTGGCTAGCCTTTGGTGGGAGACACTATATAAGGATTGTAAAGAGTATATCAGGGCATGTGATCATTGTTAGCGCCTTAAAAAGCCTAAGCATAGAGATGATATGTCCTTAAGGCATATTACGAGTGCTAAACCTTTTGAAAAATGGTCAATTGACTTTATGGGTCCTATTTCCCCACCAACACATAGGACTGCATCACGTTATATTATTTCATATACAAATTATCTGACAAGTTGGGAAGAATCAGTGCCTACAAAGTATTGCACGGAAGCTACAATAACAATATTTTTATGGGAGAACATTATCAGCAGGTATGGATGCCCATTGAGCTTGAAAAGTGGTAGGGGAACTCATTTCCTTAATGAGACTATCAGAATATTATTGGTAAAATTTATGGTGGCACACCACAAGACAACCCCATATTACCCACAAGCTAATGGAAGTGCTAAGGATTTCGACAAGATATTAGGCCACATATTGACAAATATTTGTGATATTGGAAGAAAATACTAAGATGATAAATAATTTTTGTACTTTGGGCATACATGATGACTTACAAATGATTGAATAAGGCCACACCCTTTCAGTTGTTGTTTGGCATGGAAGCTATTTTACTTATGGAATTCATGTTATCCTCCCTAAGTATTTTACGTGCGGGAGGATTAGATTATGAACAACCACTTGAAGAATGTATAGAAAATTTGATGCGGTTGGATGAGAGGTGTGTTATCTCTGTTGGAGAAAAAAGGTAGAGAAGGCCAAACAAAAGGCATGACATGATAGACATATTAAGAATAAGAAGATTGAATTTGGACATATGGTTTTGATTTATTACTCCAAGTTTGTGCGCCACCCTGGGAAATTAAAGGTGCATTGGTTGGGACCGTATGAGGTGAAATATATACTTGATTCAGGTGCTTGTCAATTATAGGAACTAGATGGAACACAACCGCTAGGGTACTTCAACGGGATTTAGGTGAAGCCCTACTATAAATAAGTCTTATTGATTTTTGTAATAAGGTAGTGTTGCCATTTAGATTAGGTTTCCCTTTAATGAATTTTATTTGTATTTTTTTCTTTGATCATTGTTATGGTTTGTCAATTTAGTTCATTATTTTGTTCTAATAAGTGTGATAAGTAAAAAAGGGGGTTACATATGCTATACATAAGGTGTTCTAAAGTGATTGAGTTGATTAAATACTACACAGAAATATGATGTGCAATGTAACATGAGGTAGGTAGTGGCATGGTGAACTACTTAGGATATGGTGTGGAGGTTTATACTTAGGTTCATGGAGGTATGCGGAGGAGGTCTGTGGCTAAGAAGTAGTATAGCATGCTAGAAGGTTATGAATGCAACATGCAAAGTAAAGTCACGATAACAGGATAAAGATGGAAAAATTAACTTAAAAATCATAGTGGTCGAAAGGATGTGAGGGTCATGAAAAAAGTTTAAATAGGGGTATAGGGTAGTATTTTGGCTACCTTGCCTTAGAAGAAAATTTGAGCTACCGAGTGAGTGAAGTGTGAATAGATCTAGGTGACAAAGATAACGTATGACCTAGAGGTGCGTGAAGACTATGTGTGAATCCTTATGGGAAGGAGAGTTGTAACCTATAATAGAGCACTAAGGAAGAGGGTTGCGTACGTTTCAAGTGGTCAAATTTTTAGAGCTCGGGTAGGAGAAAATTTTGGAATGTAGAATACCTAGGGCACACGGTTGCAGAGAAATGACACCAAAGGAATGAAATTTGAGGACGAAAAGGCCTGAGGTTGTAATATAATAACCTCTAAAAGATATTACTCAGAAATGTAGTATCCCCTGTTGTTTTTAGGGTGGAGATTTGGAATTTGAATCTTACCAAATGCAAGATCGGTAAGTACAATCACCATACGAGGAAAAATGAAAAAAGAGTGAGGGAAGATCTGTAGAAAGTATTATTATCCAAAATAACTCCCTAGTTATTTGGATAACTTGTATTCATATTTTGGCTTTGAGATCTTCATTACATGGTTGTGTGCACTTCAGTTGTTTCCTTTACCACATTCTCTTGGTTACATATTCCTCAATGCCCCTTACATGCTCCTCCTTTTTATTCATCCTTTCATTTTCCTTTTCCTCTTTATTTTATTTTCCATTACACATTCACCTTCTTCCCTAGAGTTCATGCACCTATGCACGAGCTCTAAACTTACCTAAATCATATAGGTCCTCCGATCTCTTATGCACCCCACATATTATTTTCTAATAATTATGCCTCAACCATAAGTTCTTATCTCGGCTATTTCTCCCATTTCCCCATGTGTGTGTTACCTTCTCACATACCTCCCTATGTTCTTCTTACACTTCATTCTTCCACATGCATGTCTTTGCACCTTCTTTTGTGACCTTTTGTGCCACGTGGCATGTGTCAACCTTGAGTGTGCTACACGCAACCAATCAAAGCACACCAAATGGGTGCTAAATCCTAAAATAAACCAAACCAAGGGGTGACACATGGAGAAAAGGAAAAAAATGGATGTACAACTGGCCGATCTTTCAGTCACATAGAGTTTGCCAAGTTTCTTGTGTGCCCAATTTGCACTGTCGATCTTCTGACAGTCATAAATTTTTCTCCAGTGCTCAGATCCTTTTGTGTCTAGAATTTTCATAAATTTGTTGACATGGGTTACATGTTGGTCCATTCAAATTCAAATTTCATAGGATTTTGTAGGTGAGGAGCTGAAAAATGTCTTTCATGTCATTAATATGTGATTTGATTACTTTAACCACCCATATTTGATATGATCTTCCTTCCTTCCTTCTCCAACATGCCAAAAAACATGAAAAACCACATTTGCATGCATTGTAGGTGGATTTGTAGGAATTAATGGCTAGTGGTTGAGTTTTCAAATTAGATTTCCTCCTCCTCTTTTCTTCCATCGATTCATTTATAAATGTAAGAGCTTGGCTCATTGTAAAGGGTTGGACATTTTTACATCCTTAGTGTTTGTTAAGGATCCTTTATCTCTACATTCTGAGTTGTAAACCTTCGGATCTAGTTCGTGCATGTGAATATCAACCTTTAGACACCATTGTAACTGGTTGTGCATACTAGAAGTAATAGAAACATCATTTTGTGGCTATTCTCTTCCTTAACGTGTTTATATTCTTTTTCTTTCTTGTTGTTTGAATTATGTGTTTGTTGTGTCACTTTAAGTTCCTTGCATCACCATTTTCTAGTTTTTTTCATGAAACTAGTGGTGTAAATGCTTGTTGGGCTATGCTATATGTGCCTCATCTCCAATGATGCTTTCTCCTTTGTTTTCACTCAAAATAGATAATGTTCATCCCACTTTTATGGTGTTATCACCTCCCTTAGTTTAGTTTTCTATTATGTTATTCTTTTATCTGGTCCCTTGACATTGTTAGCTTAGTTTCCCTTCCAGCATTAGGAGTAACAGTATCAGTAGAAATAGGTAGAGGAATTCACTTCTCCGAAGAGTCATCTCAAATCACGCAAGGTCCCATAACTTGAGATGGTTCCATTGTTGTTTCAAATGACTTGGTTCCACTAGATCCGTGACATGGCTGCAAGTTTGTTAACCAATATTTTATGGCATGCTCAATGGGACAATTAGTGAAATATTAGATTTCATATTACTAATTTTAGTGTTTGAACTTAGCAATTTCCAGCCTCTGAGGCTTATTTTGACACATTTGGTAACTCCCAACACTCATATCTACTATTATAGTAATTAGAGCACCTTTAATGAGAAGAGTGCATACTAGATAGAGTGTTGTAGTTAAAGGATCATTTGAATATCTCCATCTTTCCTAAGAAGCACATGTAGTAGAACTTATGTGCACGCATCCCCATCTCTAGCACGTTATGCACACTCTACTCTTCCTCATAACTGATCTAAGAGCCCTACGATAGCACTTGAACCGTCATTTCCTCCAAGGAAATTTTCCTGTTTAAATGGTGGGAGCTCACTCAATCTCAATTCCAACATGATATGCTAGAAGCCACGCTTAAAAGTATCCCATACTTCATAGGAGAAAATCAAGTCACCCCCATCAAGCACATCCAGGACGTTGCAAACATGTGCTCGGTCTACCTGATCACACATAACGATGTTTTTGTCATGATGATTGCAACCTCATTAAAAGGTAAAGCACTCCAATTGTACTAAGGTCTGAGACCTACATCTATTGCCACCTCGGGACAAGCTTGGAATAAATCTATGCAACTAGTTTGAGGACAAGTCAGATCACTTGTATTTGGTGGAACAATTAACTACAAGAAAGAGGGCATTCAACAGTAGATGACTGATTTTAACATCAAATTACAGAAGACCTGGGACAAAATTCCTAAAGTGGTAAGGCCTAAAGATAACAAGCTTTCCTCTATTATCTAAGAGCTTTGAATAGTGACATCTTAGTCATGATTCAATCCATGGGAGGTAGAACTTTACCTACTGTATACAACATTTCCATTATGGCAGAAAACAGTCTCATTTAGGTAGGTAAGTTAGTACCTAGGCCTCCTGCACCCTTGTTCTTAGAGATGTCTCTAGTACCCACTTTTATTGCTCTAGTTCCAGTGCAAAGCATGTAACCAGTTACATCTACATCCTATTCTCCAACAAAGTAGAAAGAAGATGAAGAATTGAAGACCCTGATTAAGAAACTTATCCAATAAGGTCATATCATTGGAGAAGTAGAGGCATAAGCCTACAAAATTAGTTCTAATCATGCTCATAACAAAATAAATCGTCCTTGGTAGAATCAATATGGAAACTAGAGATATGGGAAAAATCAATAGAATGATAGATGGAAAGCCAACACGCATTTTCCCCCACAAGTTATTCCACCGTAACAACCTCTTCCAACGCCCAATACAAGTCAAGCACTAGTTCTAGTTTAGAACAACATGGCACAAGAGTTAGAATGATGTTTTCCTTACATATACCTCATATTCGGTATCAACTTAAAGCTATGCACATGCGCAGAGATGATTCAGAATGCTTCTAACTATGAACCTTCCATTAGAGCAAGTGATCCTGAAAATCAAGAAAGGCCGGAGAACTTCCTCCTGAATCTAATCTAATATTCTTTGGCATTAAGGAATTATATGCAATCAATCAAGCTATAGATGATACAAACAGATCGTCGTTTGCCCAAGTTGCTAACAACACAATATACAAGAAGAGAATTCTTGAATTTGGTGCACAAGTCATAATTCCAGCAACACAAGCAGAACCTCAAAAGTAGAAAGATGCAGCCAAGGCATCAAACAATAAAAGTGCTCAAGTTTATACCCGTGAGGTTCGATGCGAATATCCTCCTAAGATGGTACACACCCCTCCTTTGGTAGGTCAAGCCTCTATACCAGCCAAGGCTCCTTCCCCTGCACCTGAACAACCAAGAAAGGATGTTGTTGTGCCTCAAATGCATAAGTAAGTGGGTATTCCATTCAGTATTGTGGACCAAATGAAGAAGACAAACATAAATGTCATAATGTGGGATGCCTAACCATTCCATCTTAGTGTGAATTGTTGCATGAAGCTCGGCCCTACTTTCACGTGTTGACCTAGTTTTCAAAAGTTGTGCGCTCTTCACAATATCTACCAAGAGGAAGAGAAGAAGTAAGTGAGGATGTTAAATCCCACCCTTCTATATGTCCTTAATCATAGGAAAACATATTGTCCATAACTGCATGATTGAATTAGGTGTTAGTACTTCTATCATGCCTAAGAAAATTTTGATGTCTTAGGTCTTAAGTATATCCCCTTGACAAAAGGAGTCCTGCAACTTGATGGCTCAACTATCACTACCTTAGGAGTCATCAAGGATCTTGAGTTGACCCTCCATGCATGTCCAATCCTAAAAATACTTGGGATGTGTCAATCATTGACCTACCTTCCTTGTTTTTCCTATGTCTATCAAGTGATTTTACTACTAAGGTGGGTGGTTACTTGTCTTATGACTGGTTCCGTATGTTACTCAAGATAAGGTATGGTAATCGATTTACCATACAAGATGAGCCAATATTTTCCTATCATGTAGATTCATATGACCCATCTCCCCCCAAGCCAACTTCCTAATCCAATAAGAACAAATATTATCTCCTGAAGAGCAATCTCATCTTCCACCCTTGTATACGACATAGTGCTAGATGAATGGGCAGAGAGGCACCATAAATTTGATCCATATACTCAGGACCTTGGAATCTTATGAAATTGGGCTTGGCACTTACTGCATTCTTAAAGAATAAACTATGCTTCCACACATGCTCAAGCAAGATGAAGAAAGCGTGGGTCTATGGAAGTTATACATTGATGGATCCAAAAGAAGAAATGGTGCGGGTGCATGAGTGGTTCTCATTTCTCCCAGGGGTAAGAAATTAGTCATCACTCATAGATTACAGTTTGCATGTTCCAACAATGTGGCCGAGTATGAGGCGTTGGTGCATAATATTCTTATTATTGAAAAGAAAAATACTAAGGCGGTGCAAATATTTGGGGACACAAAATTGGTTATCCACTAGGTCACTAAATAATGTGCAAACAAAGAATAAGCTTCTCAAAGCTTATAAACATAGATTCTAGAACCTCCTTGAGAGATTTGATGCTCTAAATTTGTAGGTGATGCCGCGCAAGATGACAAAATAAGCTAATCAAATGGCTGCACTTGGTTCATAGTTCTCCCTGGTAGTTGAGGACTTTGTCAAAGGGAACACACAACACATCAAGATAGTAATTAGACCATCCATTCTAAACAACAATATCAGCTAGTAAGTGTTTAACAGTGATGCGTAGATCATCCAGTTCATTCAAAATGAGGTTGATGTTTGATCGAGCATGCAATAGACTTGTATGATAGCTATGGTGACCAAGTGATACAACTAAAGACAAACAAGTTGCCTAAAGGGATGGTCACCTTAGAGAAAATATTTAGCCCTAATGATGAGTTTAAGGGTGAAGAAAATAATATGTGCACAATGCAAGAAGACTTCTTCCCAGTCACTATTACACGTGGAAAGGATTTCTTGCTCAAAAAAGCTTACATGCATGAAGAAAAGAAGGCATTCATTTCTCTCTACCAAAAATACAATGATATATGTTCATCGGACTATGAAGACCTAAAAGGTTTTGATCCAAGTTTTACTCAACACTCTATTGAACTTAGTCCTAGTATCAATCCCATCGATAAAAGCAACGACCATTCAATTCAAAGATAAAGCCCCTCATGAGGAAGGAGTTGTCCAAACTCACCAGGAAAATAAATTTTCCTATCAAGTACTCTACCTGGGTCACAAATCTAGTTCCAGTGCACAAAAAGAATAGTGAAATCAAACTCTATGTTGATTTCAAAAGATTTGAATAAGGCATCCTTGAAGGATCATTATCATCTTCCTTCTATGGAGCAGATTTTGTAGAATGTGGCTAGCATGCAAAGGTTCTCAATGTTGGATGGGTACTCTGGTTTCAATCAAATCTTGGTCAAAGAAGAGGATAAATACAAGACAACAATTATAGCCAAGAGGGGAACATATGCATATCAAAATATGCCCTTTGGTCTATCGAGACATAAGCGTAGACCTTTCACTTGCCATGGATGTTTCCTTGAAAGGATACATTAGTGAAGTCATCTTGGTTTACCTAGATGAGATAACAATCTTCTCAAAGGAAAGCACAAATCATATGGTGCATCTAGAGAAAGTATTTGAGAGATGCGAAAGTTTGGGGTATCTCTTAACCCTAAGAAGTGAAATTTTGTTGTGGCCCAGGGAAAACTCCTCGGCCATGTGGTTTCAAAATATGGAATTGCAATCGATCCTAATTACGTTTCTTCCATCCTAGCTCTTTCCCCATTGGCGCACAAGAAGGCCTTGCATTTCCTTCCTTGAAAAATCAACTTTATTAGGCATTTCATTCCTAATTTTGCAAGACTACTCGGGCCCATCACCCTCATGCTAAAAAAGGACACAACCTTTATGTGGACAACAGAAAGAAAGGAGAGCTTCACAAGATCAAGAAAGAAATTTATTGCATGCTAACACTCATCAACTTGATTATTCAAAGGATTTCATATTTTATGCTTATGGTATGATGCAAGTGTTGTTGATGTCCTGACACAAGAAAATGAACAAGGGCTTGAATAGCAAGGTGGATTTCTTGACCAAACGTTCAAGGATTATGAATTGAGATACAATCACATGGAGAAGAAATCTACACCATCATACACACACTCAAGAATTTTAAAATCATGCTCTCCACAAATCATATCAAAGTATTGGTCTTGCATGCAAGTGTGAGAGACTTCATCATGGGAGAAAAGATCAGTGAAAAGAGAGCACGATGGGTGACCAAAATCATGGAGTATGATGTGACTATAAAAGCCACAAAGATGGTAAGAGGTAGCACACTTTGTAAAAAATTTCTAAGGATGCGCAAAATGAACATTAAACTTCATTATTTATGGATGAAGACATCCCACACACCGAACTCGAATGGAATGCAAATCTTGGTGCACACAAATGGATGAAGGACATGATCACATTCCTTTTTGAGGGCGCATACCCTCCTGGTCTGAACAAAGTAAAGAGGAGACATCTGAGGCTGTAATATATCCCATATGTGCTCATTGATGGCCTTCTTTTCAAGAATAATCTTGATGGTGTGCTATTGAGGTGTATTGATAACACGCAGACTAAAAAAGTGTTAGCAAAATTTCATGATGGATTCTCTAGTGGACACTTCTCTGCCAAGACTACAACAATGAATATCATAATGGAAGGACTCTTTTGTCCTACCTTGTTTGTAGACATGTACAAGTGGGTCGTGAAATGTAAATAATGCGCTTTATTTGTAGGAAATAAGAAATTGGCAGTGATTCCCCTCTGACCAATCCAAGTGGATCAACCTTTTACGCAATGGGGTATTGACTTCATAGGTATGATCAATCCTCCTTCAAGTGCTGGCCATAAGTGGGTGCTAATAGATACATACTATTTCACAAGATGGATAGAAGCTATCACACTCAAGGAATCAACCGAGTCATTCATCTTGGAATTTCTCGAGGGTATTGTAACAAGGTTTGGCGTTCCTCAAACCATCATCTATGATAATAATGTAAGGCCTTCCTTGGTACCATAATTACTAATTGACCGGTAAGCCTCGAATATATTTGAAGACTTCTTCTAACTATTACCATGTGGAAATTTTCTAGTAGAGTCAACAAACAAGAACCTAATCAGGATCATGAAACACAATGAACATTAACTAAAGACAATGGCATACAAAGGTCTCACGTGCACTCTAGGTAGACAAAATCAAAATGAAAAAGGAAATAGGAACTTCACCTTATAAGCTTTTCTATGGCAAGGAGGATACACTTCCTTTGATACTTGATTTGAATTCATTATCACTTTCCCAACAACTAGAATTGGAGGGTGCAAACCAAAGAGAAATCGAATGGAAAAGCTAGTTTGAACTTGAAGAATCAAGAAATTTTGTTGTGATCAAACTAGAGTAGCATCAGCAAAGCAACAAATAAGTGGTTTGACAAGATAGCTAGGCTTGAAATTTTCAAATTTTGGGAATTAGTCTTAAAATGGGATTCTAATAGAGCTAAACTAGGGCACCATTCAAAATTTGATGTACTTCTGTATATATTAGAGTAGTTTCAATTCCTTCAAGTGTGTAATGTGCACATTGTTTTGTTTGTATATAGTTCTTTCTTCTCACATGCCTCCTACATGCACATGCTCTTTTATTGCTTCCAGGATGTTGGTGTTGTTTCAAGTAGTTCACAAGATTCAGAATAGAGTGCAGAAATGTTCCCAAGTGACTTTAACAGATAGTTCTTTAAGATCTAAAATCATAATTTTAAGATCATATAACAGACTCCATGCCCAATGGATACTCCAGATATCTTGATCTCCTTCATCTTACGGAAAATGACTGCAAAAGTCACCAAATTATTATCTAGAATAACTCCCTAGTTATTTGGATAGCTTGTATTCATATTTTGGCTCTGAGATCTTCATTTCGGGTTGTGTGCACTTTAGTTGTTTCTGTGGCACATTCTCTTGGTTGTAGATTCCTTGCACGCCCTTGCGGGCTCCTCCTTTTTCTTCATCCTTTCATTTTCCTTTTCCTCTTTGTTCCATTTTCCCTCATGCATATCCTCTTCATACTCACTTTCTTCCCCATGCAGTTCATGCACCCTACGCATGAGCCGTGAACTTTACTAAATTAGCTAGATCCCCAATCTCTCGCATGCCTCACATATTGTTTTTTAAAATTGTGCCTCAACCATACGTTCCTTCCTCAGGTATTTCTTCCATTTCCCCCCATGTGTGTTACCTTCTCATGCACCTTCCTTTTTTCTTCTTCTTTACCTCATTATTCTATGCGCATGTCTTTGTGGCTTCTTCGCACCCTTTTGTGCCACATGACATGTGTCAACCTTGAGCATGCTAGATGCAACCAATCAAAGTGTGCCAACTAGGTGCTGAATCCTAGAGAAAACTAGTGCGTGACACGTGGAAATAATGACAAAAGAGGATGTATAGTTGGCTGGTATTTCAATCAATTAGAGTGTGCCACGTGTCTTGTGTGCCCAGTTTGCACTATGGATCTTCTTATAGTCATAACTTTTCTCCAGTGCTCAGATCCTTGTGTGCCCAGAATTTTTGGAAATTTGCTGATGTGGGCTACATGGTGGTCAATTCAAATTCAAGTTTCGATAGGATTTTGTAGGTGAGTAGCTGAAAAAGGTCTTTCATGCCTTTAATATGTGATTGGATTGCTCCAACCACCCGATTTGATCCAAACTACATTCCTTCTGTTTCACACGGAATGTTTCACTTTTGGGAATAGAGTTGCTTTCTATTCTTTTATTCCTTTGAGAAAGGGTTAGGGCTAGGAGGAATACCATTGAATGTCGAGATGGTGTGCGCGTGCATAGAGAGAGATCGGAGTCGATTGTGAAGAACTCCTTTTTGTCTTGGAAGGACTACCTGCAAATAAGAATACAAGACCACCAGATTTTGATTAGACAATAAATGAGGGAACTGCCTTGGGCCCAGGAAATATAAAACTTCCTTTCGAAGGTGGTCAGTTCCCCTGCTAATATGAATTAACACAAAAGATTGTAAAATAACAATTTAATTGCCTCGTTGAAACAAGTAGGGGGAAAGGCTGGTTTTTGGTTTTGAGTCACAATAACCGATACCGGTTACTGTTAACCGATATCGGTAGGGGCTATGTTTTAGGGACTTTTGGTGAGGGTCGGTTGTAGGGTGGTTGTGTTGTTTGTAAGGCTAGTAAATGAGTGGGATTAGGTAACGGGGTGATGAGAGGGTAGAGGAATGATAGTTAGATGTAGTATGTTGCTGGGTAGTAGATCTAGGAATAGACTTATGACGGCTGTGACTCAAAAGTTTAAGAAATGTTATCAAAGAGGACATACAAGATACTACTTACTGGTTATTGACGAGAATGCAGGTCCAAGAACTGTGATGACAAAGGCAGAACTCAGGTAGGATGACCTGACAATCAGAAGATGAGATATCTTCCCTCCCGATGATCAGATGAGTGTCACAGGGCTCTGGTTATTCAGTTGCAGTCTTGGGCTTGATGTCCTTCTCTGCAAACTCTTCTTGTTTCTTCACTTGTCTCTGCTCGGCCAAGTAAAATCTGGATTCTCTCGATCACTTCTGATGATCCCGATTAATCAAAAATCCTTCCACCTTTGTTTCTGGTTAGGGGAGCTCATTTACAGGGAACCGATGGCGGTTACGTAACCGACGGCGGTCGAGTAGGAACCGGTATCGGTCAGGTCAAAGTGGGCTATTTTTAGTAAAATAGCCAACTTTCCCTCCTTTTCTCCCGAGGGATTAGTTGCGGGCTTGGTCAAGTAACTACAAGGTCGGTTTTGGGTGCGAGTAAGGAGTCATTAGTCATGGGTGTGGATGTAGACCAAGTTATAGGTCTTAATTAGGTTAGTTTAGGGTTAGGACTAGGTCATGATGAGGTGGCAAAATGAGGTGGCAGGTACGGCGATGTGGATTTATTAATTATAAGGTAATTAATAAATAATTGTGTAAGGTTTAGGTGATGAGGTTAGGTTGCAGAAATGAGATGCGGGTCACGGGGGTCGTAAGACACAAATTTGGTGTCTACATTAGCCCCTTATTGTCGTGTAGCTTGTTTTGTAAAGTTGCACAGACAATAATATGAAGTGGTTTCCCTTGTTAAGGGTATAGGTAATCCCCTCAAATCTATCATAGATTGAGATAGCGTGAAATTAGGGATAGGGTTGATAAAGAGTAAATGGTGTGGAGATGATGGGGTAGGTCCAAAGAAACAGACGCACGTTGAAATGCGATAGTCACACTGTGTACATGATTTGAAGAGCAAACCAGCAATTCATAGGCAAAGGTCGATAGTTTATCCAAACAAGGGTGATATAATCCTCGGTATCCAAGGCATAGAAGTAGCTCCGGGGGATATAATGGGTAAGGTACAGGAACATTTAGGCATTTTCAAGGCGAGACTAAATGGTTGGTTTGGTTGAGATAAACGTCACGGTCTTGGTCAGGCAAATTTGGTCGACCGATCAAGTCAAGGACCCTAATCATGCTAAAACACGAACAGTGAGCTCAATTGAACAAAAAGCTACATGATGGGTGGATAAAATTGTATTTTGTTGATGTTGGGTGAGGTAGTTAATTGGTGCGGGTCCGGGGTCGGGCCAAATGGTTTGGGCGGCCTTGGGTCGGGCCAAATGGTTGGGGTCATGGCCTTGGGTCGGGCCAAATGGTTGGGGTGAGGCCTTGGGTCGAGCCAAGTGGTTGGGTCATGCGCCTTGGAGTCGGGCCAAATGGTTGGGGTGAGGTCTTGGGTCAAACCAAATGGTTGGGGTGAGGCCTTGGGTCAGGCCAAGTGGTTGGGTTGCGGCCTTGGGTCGGCCAAATGGTTGGGTAAGGCCTTGGGTCAGTGCCAAATGGTTGGGTTGCGGCCTTGTGTCGAGCCGATTAGTTGGTTGGGGCCTTGGGTCGGGCCAAATGGGTGGGTGTGGCCTCTGGGTCGGGATAAATGGTCAGCGCGCCTTGGGTCGGGCCAAATGGGTGGGTGTGGCCTTGGGTCGGGCCAATGAAGTTAACAAAGGGTTTTCAGCAAAGGTGGATATAGGCGATGTTGTGAGAAAGGGTGATTAGTAAATAAGGGCAGAAATTTGGGGAAGAGGTGGGATAAAACCGATGTCGATTGTCTATGACCGATATCGGTTAGGTGACCGATACCGGTTCCTTAGGGCACAATAAAACCGATATCGGTTATAGGTGAAAAACCTATAAAAAGAAAAATACGGCCTGTCATTGTCACATTGTCAATTTGAAACACAATTTGAGTTGTCTGAGGTGTATTGTTGAGATTGGAGCATTTTTCGGTTGAGGTGGCGCTATTTGAGTGGAGAAGTGAGTGGTTAGTGGGCCCGAGTGAGTAGGAGGCAGCAGTTGATTGGTGGAGGACCCAGCAGAGGAGAGTTAGAGCCATGGCACAGCCAGGAGGAGCAGGAGGTGCTGGACCAGCTGGACCACCACCACCCATCCCACCACGACGACGTGTCGTCGTACCGGTAGGTTCGAAACCCTTCATTGTGTGAATTTGATTGTGTTAAGCTGTATTTGGGTTTTGGGTAGGAATGCAAGGTTTTGAGAAAATAATTAATAAATGGAAATTATTTGAAAAAAGGAGAGGGTAGATAGGTGAAATAGGCCAAGGCGGTAGGGTGGGTAGGTTTTTAGGGTGTTTGGGTGGGTATATAGGGAGAAATAGGGAAAAAATGTATTTGGGGGCCGCGTCGGGTTCGGCTCGGCGATTTTTCAGTGACCGATGCCGGTCACTAAGCGACCGGCATCGGTCAAGAAGTTTTGGGGCAGGTGGGGTTGTGGTTGACCAGGTGTCGGTCACTTAACGCTTGACCGTCGGTGGAGAGGGGACCGGGGTCGGTTATGGGTGACCGGTACCGGTCCCTAGCCAGGATTTTCTATTTTTGTTGCATGGTTTTGTTGTGGTTTTGGGTGTTAAGTTCTTGTTGGGGTTGGCGTGTTGTGTTGTTTGTTGTTATTTATGATTGGGTTTTGTGTTTTGGGTGTGAAGAGGGAGGGGGATATTGTAGAAGATAGGTGGGTGGAGGTGTGTGTTATAGAGTCGGGGTGTGGTCAGGGGGGATAAAAAGGGGGTATAGAGGGTTAAAGTAGTTGTTGTGATAAAGAGTAGGGCTAATGCAGTGAGTTGGTTTTGCAGGCACGTCAGCAGCTGACGATGCGGGATAGGATGCCCCACTATTGAGATGGATGTGGCCACACGTGTCCGCAGCGCAGTGGGGCATTATGCGCGAGGTGGGACTCGGCGGAGTCCAGCGGTATAGGGTGATCGATAGGGATCACAGTCTGATGGTCGCCCTCATCGAGAGATGGGATCCGGCGACCAATGTGTTCCATCTCCCGACTGGAGAGATGACCATTACATTGGAGGATGTGTATCGCATCCTTAGATTACCGATTGATGGAGAGGCAGTCTTCCAGGTGGACGCAGAGACAGCCATGGACAACATCTTACATGTATTCGGGGATGCAGCCGCGCTATTGACTTATCACAGCGCGAGCATCGCCTATGGGGATATGTACCGTGCCCACCGACATGAGACACGGCTTGCCGTGTTGATGATGATCAGGCATCACATGCTTCGCCCTCCCGGACTCAGAGGGAGGCCGCTTTCCACGGGCGCTGATGGGGGTATTACACGAGATGGTTGAGGAGCATACATGTTATGCTTGGGCACCAGTATACCTAGTGCAGTTATACCGAGAGCTGTGGGGCTACCGCCGGATGAGGTGATTCGGGATTTGCTCTACGTTTTTGTTACACTACTGGGCATATGAGCATATCATATGCATTCGACCAGTAGGGCTGCCCCCAAGAGCTGCAGGGACCACAGGTGATTTACGTGATATGGCTTTCAGAGGTGGTTGGGGGTCATGGGCCAGCCACGAGTAGTTCTCGCCAGATGGGATGTAGCATATTACCAGCATGTATTAGAGGGCTTGACGGCTTTAGATATTGTATGGAGACCTTACAGAGGTCATCACCCTCGCAGAGGAGCCCGATCACGGTGCCATGGTGGATCCAAAGATACATTCCTGATAGCGGGGCGGAGGCCAGGGGGAGCATGAGCGAATACCCCTGGAGAGGGTGACGGCACTGGGGCTCACGACAGATGAGCCACCTCCCTTCCCTTAGAACCGGAGGGGATGATGTAGAGGCCCCACTACCCGCACTGGCGCCCGTGGCCCAGTATTGGGTAGCCGAGAGACTCGGCAGATGATACCGTGGATGACGCCTACCGCATGGGATCATTTTTGGTATGGTAGGCGAGAGAGAGATGCGAGGAGATCACAACCCACACAAACCGAGACTTGGCGGCGGTGATAGCAGAGAGGTACCACCAAGGCCAGTGCACGCTTATTACAAGCAACTTCAACTGTGCGCACGCACGAATAGGTGTCTTACAAGGCAGCTAGCCTGAGCACGTGCATGTACACCACGAGTCCCACCATAGGCACCACCAATTCAAATACACCACCAAAGACAGTAACCGTCAAAGATGACCCACGAGCACCGGCACGGGGGCACTTATTATTAGGAGTCGGGGACCAAATTTCAAGAATGATGGTGGCACGGGCCCACTATATGGAGGCGAGAGCGGAGGCCCTAGTCTTATCGTGGATGTTCTTAATGCACTGGGTTGACTTATCACCATATGCGGCGCATGAGCAGACCTCGTGGAGTCGAGATCCTGTGGGGGTGCAGCCACACCTGGGTCCATTACGGGAGGAGGCGAGAGGGCACAGAGGACCACAGGAGACAGTGGAGGGCAAGGTGGAGAGAGCCGAGGGATCCCGATGGAGGAGATAGATTTTTGTGTTCAGATATTGGATATGGGCACTCGTCTGCAAACCGGTTATGTTTATAGAGGCTCGCGTGCCTACATATGATGTATTCATTCATTTATTGTATATACCGCCTCGCGAGCCGAGTACGGTTAGACAGCTTGATACCGGCGCCTCATGAGCCGAGTATGTTTTTGATATGAGAGACCGCCTGCGAGCCGAGTCGAGATTATTGATAGTTATTGTGTCCGGTCCAGGTGCTGCTTTGTTGTATTATGAGATCACAGAGGCCTTCTGCGCAGGCACATTGTATATTTGAAATGTTTGATATATAGATATGATGGTTTTGACCCACATACCGTGTTTAAAATGTTTTAAGTGTTTTGTCGATGGTTTGTGATATTTAACGTATGATGAGTTTGATCCACATGGTTTATATATTGATGGTGTTAATGTCTTTTGTTGATGGGATGTATGTATATATATAGATGATGAGTTTAATTGACATGTTGTGTTATGAAATGTTGTATGTTTTGTCATTACCGGTTTGTGAAATGGAATGTATGTAGAAATGCTTTAGTTGGATCCAAATGGTGTATAGATTGATGGTTTTTGATATCGTTTGTTGATGGCTTGTTTGTTTTTGTAATATAGATAGATGATGTTGATGAAATTGTAATGAGATATGGATTTGATGAAAAATTATAGATAATGGTGTTGTTTATGCAGGAAAAAGGGACGGGCGCCACAAAAATTAGGTAGAAAATAAAGAAAAGAACTATGTGTAAAAAAAGTATGTATGTGACCGATATCGGTTAGATAACCGATGTCGGTAGGCAATAAACCGATATCGGTTAGCTAACCGATACCGGTTATTCAAATATGAGCTTTTCTAAAAATAGAAAAGCTTGGGTGGCAACTGAAGTTCTTATTTTGAGAGCCATGCAAGAAGTTAAATACGCGAATGCGATTTGCTTGACGACTGAGACATGTAATTGCATGAGAGAATTGAGTGATAAGGAGGAAAGAGACAGGGAAAGTGAATGTGGGCTGAGATTCAGAAAGCAGAAAGGCAAATTTGAAAAGGGTGGTGAACATGGCGTAACGAGGAAAAGCATCCAAAGAAGTGGGACGAGAGGGAAGACAAGTTCCACCTCAAGTCACGCAGCCCAAGAGGTAAACGTTTTGGTTGTAATTTGATTCTTGCATGTTTTGTGAATAGGATGAGGGAGATTAAGTAGATAAAGATGAGAAAGAAAAGGTGATAGGCAATGATTCGGGATAGGGTGAATGTGATAGGGTAGGTAGTCGGGGTTTCGGGTATGTTTGTATGTACAGAGAGGGATAAACGATCAAATTATTGTCATAGGTGGTGTTTTTAGGCAGGGTGTGTAAAGTTGATATTGACCGATATCGGCTTAAGATAACCGGTATCGGTTATTGAACCACTACCGGTTATCTAAAACCGATGCCGGTTACTGTAGGAATTTCCAGAATGTGAGAAAAAACCCTTGGGGATTTGATTTATTGAATGGCTGTGTGTCGTTTTGATGTGTGCAGGCGGAGGCAGGGTTCAGGATGAACGATATTGTTGTTTCGCACGGAATGTTTCAGCTTTTGGGAATAGAGTCAGTTGCTATACTTTCATTCCTTTTAGAAACAGATAAGGGTTAGGGCCTAGGAGGAATACCCGTTGAATGTCGAGATGGTGTGTGCATACCGTAGAGAGAGATCAGTTGATTGTGAAGAACTCCTTTTTGTCTTGGAAGGACTACTCCGCAAATAAGAATACAAGACCACAAGATTTTGATTAGACAATAAATGAGGGAACTGCCTTGGGTCCAGAAATATAAAACTTCCTTTCAAAGGTGGTGGTCACCTCTCGCTAATATGAATTAACACAAAAGATTGTAAAATCACGATTTAATTGCCTCATTGAAACAAGTAGGGGGAAAGGTGGTTTTTGGTTTTGAGTCACAATAACCGATACTGGCTTCTTGCGCTAACCGATACTCGGTAGGGGCTATGTTTTAGGGACTTTTGGTGAGGGTCGGTTGTAGGGTGGTTGTATTGTTTGTAAGGCTAGTAAATGAGTGGGATTTGGTAACGGGGTGATGAGAGGGTAGAGGAATGATAGTTAGATGTAATGTGTTGCTGGGTAGTAGATCTAGGAATAGATTTATGATGGTGACTCAAGAGTCTAAGAAGTGTTATCAAAGAGAACATACGGGTATAACTTATCAAGTTATCGACGAGGATGCAGTCCAAGAACTATGATGACAAAGGCGTAACTCGTAGGATGGCCCGACACTCGAGAGATGAGATATCTCCTCCCGATGATTAGATGAGTGTCACGGCTCAAGTTATTCAACATGCGATCTTGGGCTTGATCTCCTTCTCTCTGCAAACTCTTCTTGTTTCTTCACTTCTTTATGCTCGGCCAAGTAAAATCCAGATTCTCTCGATCGCTCTCGATGATCCCGATCGATCCAAAATCCTTCCACCTTTGTTTCTGGTTAGGAGCCCATTTACAAGAACCGATGGCGGTTACGTAACCGACGGCCAATGAGTAGAACCTATCAGATCGGGTCAAAGTGGGCTATTTTTAGTAAAATAGCCAACTTTCCTCCTTTCTCCCGAGGGATTAGTTGCATGGGCTTGGTCAAGTAATTACAAGGTCGGTTTTGGGTGCAGTAAGGAGTCCTTAGTCATGGGTGTGGATGTAGACCAAGTTATAGGTCTTAATTAGGTTAATTTAGGGTTAGGACTAGGTCATGATGAGGTGTGTATATGATGTGGATTTATTAATTATAAGGTAATTAATAAATAATTGTGTAAGGTTAAGGTGATGAGGTTAGGTTGCGAAATGAGATGCGGTCGCGAGGGGTCGTAAGACACAAATTTGGTGTCTACATTAGCCCCTTATCATGTCGTGTAGTTTGTTTTGTAAAGTCTGCACTGACAATAATATGAAGTGGTTTCCTATTAAGGGATAGGTAAATCCCCTCAAATCTATCACGATTGAGAGAACATTAAATCGTGGATAGGGTTGATAAAGGGTAAATGGTGGAGATGATGGTGAGATGGTGGGGTAGGTCCAAGGAAGCATACACACGCCAAAATGCATTAGTGTGACTAGGGTACATGATTTGACGAGCAAACCGTAAATTCATAGCAAAGGTCGATAGTTTATCCAAACAAGGGTGATATAATCCTGGTATCCAAGGCATAGAAGTAGCTCCAGGTATATAACGGGTAAGGTACAGAATGTTTGGGCATGTTCGGCAAAAGTACTCAAATGGTTGGTTTGGTTGAGATAAACGTCACAGCCCAGGTCTCAGGCAAAGTTGGTCGACGATCAAGTCAAGGACCCTAATCATGCTAAAACACGAACAGTGAGCTCAAGTGAACAAAAAGCTACGTGATGGGTGGATAAAATTGTATGTTGTTGATGTCACAGGTATTTAAGTGGTATGGCGCTTGGGTCAAGGCTGATTGATTAGTGAGGGCCGTGGGTCGGGCCTCGATGGGTTGAGCGGCCTCGGTCGGGCCAAGTGGTTGGGTTGCGCGCCTTTAGTCGGGCCAAATGGTCGAGGTGCAGCCTTGGGGTCGGGCCAAATGGTTGGGTGCGGCCTGGTCGGCCAAATGGGTCGTCATGCCTCGGGTCGTGCCAAATGGTTGGTTGCGGCCTCGGTCAGCCAAATGGTCAGTGCGCCTGGTCAGGGCCAATGGTTGGGTGTGGCCTGGTCGCCAAATGGGTTGGTCATGCGCCTCGGTCAAGCCAAATGGTTGGTCAGTGGCCTTGGTCAGCCAAATGAAGTTAACAAGGGGTTTTCAAAAAGGTGATATAGGCGATGTTTGTGAGAAAGGGCGAGTAGTAAATAAGGGTAGAAATTGGGGAAGAGTTGGTATAAAACGGTGTCGATTGTCATGACCGATATCGGTAGGTGACCGATACCGGTTCCTTAGTGGCACAATAAAACCGATATCGGTTATAGGTCAAAACCTATAAAAAGAAAAATACTTGCATGTCATTGTCACATCACAATTTGAAAACCAATTTGAGTCATTCGAGGTGGAGTGTTGAGATTGGAGCATTTTTTGGTTGAGGTGGCACTATTTGAGTGGAGGAGTGAGTGATTAGTGGGCCCGAGTGAGTAGGAGGCAGCAGTTGATTGGTGGAGGACCCAAGAGAGGAGAGTTAGAGCCATGGCACAGCCAGGAGGAGCAGGAGGTGCTGGACCAGCTGACCACCACCACCCATCCCACCACGACGACGTGTCGTCAGCACCGTAGGTTCGAAACCCTTCATTGTGTGAATGTGATTGATTATGTCAGATGTGGGTTTTGGGTAGAATGTATGATTTTAGAAAATAATTAATAAATGGAAATTATTTGAAAAAGGAGAGGGTGAGATAGGTGAAATAGGCCAAGGCGGCAGGGTGGGTAGGTTTTTAGGGTGTTTGGGTGGGTATATAGGGAGAAATAGGAAAAAAATTGAATGGGGTAGCCGCGTCGGGTTCGGCTCGGGTATTTTCCAGTGACCGATGCCGGTCACTAAGCGACCGCACGGCCACGCCCGGTAGGTCGGGCTTGTGGGTGACCCCAAAGTGTCGGTCTAACTTTGACCGGCGGTGGAAAGGGGACCGGGTCTCATTATGGGTGACCGATACCAGTCCCCTAGGCGGATTTGCTATTTTGTTGCGTGGTTCTGTGGTGGTTTTGGATGTTAAGTTCTTGTTGGGGTTGGCGTGTTGGGTTGTTTGTTGTTGTTTATGATGGGGTTTGTGTTTTGGATATGAAGATGGAGGGGGATAGTGGAGAAGATAGGTGGGTAGAGGTGTGTGTTAGAGAGTCGGGGTGTGGCCTGGGGTAAACAGGGGGTATAAAGGGTATAAGTAGATGTTGTGATAAAGAGTAGGGCTAATGTAGTGAGTTGGTTTTCAGCACGCGGCCAGCCTAACGATGTGGGACAGATGCCCCGCCTGGCTGAGACGGATGTGACCACATGTGTTCGCAAAGCAGCAAAGGGGGTATCATGCACGAGGTGGGACTCCACGAGTCCAAGAAAAGCGATGCAGTGATCGATAGAGATCACGCTTTGATGGTCGCCCTCATCGAGAGATGGAACCGGTGACCAATGTGTTCCATCTCCTGATCGGAGAGATGACCATTACATCGAGGATGTGTATCGCATCCTTAGATTACCGATTGATGGAGAGGCGCTCTTCAGGTGGACGCAGAGACAGCCATGGGCTGACAGATCCTACACGTATTCGGGGTCCACCAAGCACCATCGACGCATCACCAACACGAGCATCGCGTATGGGATATGTATCATGCCCACCGACACGAGACATGACTTACCGTGGTCGATGATGATCGGGATCACCGCTTCGCCTCCCGTGCACTCAAAGGAGGCCGCTTTCCACGGTGTCGATGGGGGTGTTACATGAGATGGCCGAGGAGCATACATGTTATGCTTTGGCACCCGCATACCCGTGAAGTTATACCGAGAAATGTGGGGCTATCGCCGGATTAGGTGATTCTGGGATTTGCTCTACATTTTTGCTACACTGTTGGGCATATGAGCATATCATATGCATTAGACCAAAGAGGGTTGCCCAAAGCAGCTAGGGGCCACATGTGATCTACATATATGGCTTCTGTGAGGTGGTTGGGGTCAGTGGGCCAACCACGGCGCTTCTCGCTGCATGAGAGATGTGACATATTACCGGCATGTATTGAGGGTCAAGACAAACAAGCATAGACATTGTATGGAGACCTTATAGAGGTCATCACCCCCGCGAGGAGCCCGATCACAACCTGAGGTGGGTCCAAGATACATTTTGATTGTAGGATCTGAGGCTGGGAGCATGAGCGATACCCCCGGAGAGGGTACGCCGGCAGATGGGGCTACGACAGATGAGCCACCTCCTTTCCCCGACTTGAGGATGATGTGTGAGGCCCCACTCGCCACACCACGTCCCGTGGACCCGTGATTGGGTACCGAGAGGCCTGCAGATGATACCGTGGATGACGCCACCGCACAGAGCATTTTTGGTATGGTGGGCAGAGAGAGCTGCGAGAGAGCACATCCCGCACAAACCAGACTTGGCGGTGGTGGTAGCAGAGGGATCGCCAGGGCCAGCACAATTATTATAGGCAGCTTCACACACAGCAGTACGTATAGGTGTCTTACAGAGCAAATAGCCTGTGCTCAGTGCACGCACACGTGCTCAGTGCACCACCACAGAAGACCACCATTAATGCACGACACACAGCATTGTGACAGGTACACAACCGCCATACGCCTACAGCACCACCAAATGCCACGAGACAAAGGGGCACTTTGGGTATTAGGAGTCGTGGGACCAACCCAAAGAGCTATGGTGGCACGGATCGTTATATGGAGGCGAGAGGGAGGCCCTAAGACTATCAGGATATTCTCGATGGTACCGGGCCGACTATCACCCATATGCAAGACATAGAGAAGAGACCTCTAGGAGTCGAGATCTCGTGGAGGTACACCACAACCAGTGGGTCTCATTACAGCAGGAGGCGAGAGGTGGCACAGGGACCAAAGCAGGGAGACAAGCAGAGGGCGTGGAGAGAGCTAACGGATCCCTGCATATTTTTGTATTTCAGTACATTGATATGGGCACCGCGTGATGCGAACCGGTTATGTTTATAGAGGCCTGCATGCGACCTACATATGATGTATTTATTCATTTATTGTATATACCGGCTCATGAGCCGAGTACGGTTGTCAGGCAATGATACCGCTCACGAGCCGAGTATGTTTTTGATATGAGAGACCGGCCTGCGAGCCGAGTCGAGATTATTGATAGTTATTGCGGCCTGCGTGCTGGCTTTGTTTGTATTATGAGATCACAGAGGCCCCTATGCAGGGCACATTGTATATTTGAAACTTTTGATATATAGATATGATGATTTGACCCACATGTTGTGTTTAAAATGTTTTAAGTGTTTTTCGATGGTTTGTGATATATAATGTATGATGAGTTTGATCCACATGGTGTATAGATTAATGGTTTGTGATATCATTTGTTGATGGCTTTGTTTGTATATATAAATGATAAGTTTAATTGATATGTTGGGTTATGAAATGTTGTATGTTTTGTCACCGGTTTGTGAAATTGAATGTATGTAGCTATTAAGATGAATCCAAATGGTGTATAGATTGATGGTTTTTGATACCGCTTTGTTGATGGCTTGTTTATTTTTGTAATATAGATAGATGATGTTGATGAAATTGTAATGAGATGTGGATTTGATGAAAAATTATAGATAATGGTGTTGTTATGCAGGAAAAAGGGACGGCGCCACAAAAATTAGGTAGAAAATAAAGAAAAGAACTATGTTTTAAAAAAGGTAGGTATATGACCGATATCGGTTAGATAACCGATGCCGGTAGACAATAGACCGATATCGGTTAGCTAACCGATAGCGGTTATTCAAATATGAGCTTTTCTAAAAATAGAAAAGCTTGGGTGGCAACTTAAGTTCTTATTTTGAGAGCCATGCAAGAAGTTAAATACGCGATTGCGACGCTTTTTGACGACTGAGACAGGTAATCGTGATGCATAAATTGAGTGATAAGGAGGAAAGAGACAGGGAAAGTGAATGTGAGCGGCGATTCAGAAAGCAGAAAGGAAAATTTGAAAAGAGTGGTGAACATGGCAGAACGAGGAGAAGCATCCAACAGGTAGGGACAAGAGGGAAGACAAGTGCCACCTCAAGTCATTATGCAGCCCAAGAGGTAAACGCCTTGGTTGTAATTTGATTCTCGTATGTTTTGTGAATAGGATGAGGGAGATTAAGTAGATAAAGATGAGAAAGAAAAGGTGATAGTGCAATGAATCTAGATAGGGTGAATGTAATGGGGTAGGTAGTCGTGGGTTTCATGTGGTATGTATGTACAGAGAAGGAGAAACGATCAAATTATTGTTAGAGGTGGCATTTTGTTTTAGGTAGGGTGTGTAAAGTTGACATCAACCGATATCGGCTTAAAATAACTGGTATCGGTTATGGAACCGCCACCTGCTATCTAAAACCGATGCCTTCATATCGTAGGGAATTTCCGAATGTGAGAAAAAAAAAACCCTCGGGGATTTGATTTATTGAATGGTCAGCCGTCGCTTTTGATGTGTGTAGCGGAGGCGAGTTCGGATGAACGATATCATGCGTACAAATATGTGTCACTTAATCCGCGGATGTAACACCAAATGAATGGGCATTGATAAATCGTTTGGGGTTAAGTGGAATCCGCTATTATTCACGAATCACACGTAACCATGCTATGTTACATGTTGATTGAGAGATGGAATCCGTAAAGGAATACCTTTATCCGCCAACAGGAGATGACAAAGCTGACATTAGAAGATGTGTTCCGTATTTCGAGACTCCCAATTACAGAAGACCAAGATATCGTGCATTACCTAACGCGGCACGGGGAGCGATAACAACAAAGATTTGGTCCATACGCACGAGATTTGACACAACGGGCTTGACATTCACATATAGTATAATGTATGCAAAGACACCCGAGGAAACAAGATTAAGAAAGGGTATTAATGATAGTGGTAGGATATTATGCATTGTCGAGGCGAGATGGGGAAGATTTCCCAAAGCATTGATGTGTGTTATTTGGGAAATGATAGAAAGGAACGTGACTTTTGCATGGGCACCGCATATTTGGCGAGCTATACAGGGTTTATGGGTTTGTAGATGAAATCACAGATCGACAATCTGATTGTTCATTTTTATTACATTGTTGGGCCTATGAGCACATTGTCGCGGTGTGCGACCAATAGGCCGACCCATCTAGTCATGAGAGACCGGAGTGCGAGGTCGGGATTCGCATAATGGGTCCGCATGTAACAAGAGGCAAGATCCCAAGCCGTGATGGGTGACATCGAGTATTATAGGTAGGTATGGGAGATGGTGACAATCATGGATATCTATTGGAGGCCGTATGGGAACTATATGGTAACAGAAGAATATAGTGGAGGAGTTGAGGGGTGTAGAGCGATTGAGGTGGATCGCAGGCACAAAGCCGTGAGTATGAGAGAATTCCTCTAGATCGTGTGCGGCGACAATTTGATTTGTGCAGATATACCCCGGCTTATAGACCATATATGAGGATCGTCACCGAGGCAAAGATTCTCACTTCCCCGCCAATACCTCCGTAAGGGCCGAGGAGGTAACACTGATCGTAGGGTGATGGATGCAGGAACGACAGAGGCCTATAGATTATGGTGGGTAACAGAGCTACGAGGGGTACGTGATCGTCCTGACATAGCTATGATTACAGCGGAGAGAGATCATCTACAGAGTTTAGTTCATCAGCTCCAAACATAGGTGAATGAGACAAGAGGATTGTTAGCGGTTGCGGAGTCACGAGCGGAGGGACTAGAGGCGAGATACCTCCATGCGAGAGAGCGTATTCACATGTTACAGGAGAGAGATTGGCAGATCGCTGGTGGTACCAATAAATTGCTACCTTTGAGGACAGAGAGGCCCGGCGAGAGGCATCGACGATCACGATCATCACCTGGTTCGGGATGAGGCGTGAGGGTCTAAGTAAATGTTATCGAGGTATAAGAATAAATAAGGATGCCGACCTGCGTGTCGATGATAGAGAAGATGTATTTGTTTAACATCTAAATAAAACTGAATATGTATGTTGATTTGAGTTATGATAATAATAAGAATGTTTGTGTTTTAACCTTTTTGTGTTTTAAAAAAGGATAAAGAGGAATGTGATTAAATAGAAATACACAAAAATATTTATATTTACCACACATGATAGGTTATGGTAGGGGATGGTCGAGCTAACCTTGGGAGACCCCATGTCTCCGAAGTGTTGCCTACATAGCCCATTGCACAAAGCAAGGAGGGGCCTCAGATCGATGTAGTTCTCCTTAGGACCAGGGAGAGATGAATCTGTAATTTAGGTATGGTTAGGCAATTTGTTGGTTGGTAAAAATATTGATATTGATATTGGTAGGGTAATGTTGTTGGTGTTGGTAATGAATTGGTGATGTTGGAATAGGTATAAGTGAAGCGAAAGTTAGCCTACCCAAGTGGTAGGGAACCATGTCCTGATTAAGATCAACACATAATCCTAGATTCGAGTCAAAGAGGAAAGAGTGCTCCGTAGGTGAAAAGAGCTAAACAAACCACATAATAACGTAGAATGAGCTTGAACCCCTAGGTACCGTGCATAGACGAGAAGTCAATAGGTGAAAAGAGTTGTATGATCACAATATATCGGTGTACGTCACGTCCCTTGAGTTGTGTTGTTTTAACAAATGGTGAGGTGAGGTGGATGGTATAGCTGAGGCACGGAGAACTTGTTATAAAGTGAGTGTTCTGACAAAAGAGAACCTAACCTAAATAGACAAGTCCATGACTCAAAAGTTCTTTTGAATGTGGCTTGATTTTACTGAATATAGACTGATCGATGCGGAAAGTCGACAAGGATATTGATTGTGTTATTCTTGAGGTCTTCACGGCTGATCAATGCGAGAAGCTTCCGATAAAGGCTGACCGTGTATAGCTGTCCTTCTCGAGGGAGTAGTCTATTTATAGTAGCAAATGTGGTTTTAGTGCATGCATAGCTGTCCTTCTGGGGAGTAGTCTATATAAAATAGAATAATAGTTTGGCATATAGTCCGTCCTTCGAGGAGCAATATACATAATTTAGATAGCTAAATGTCCGTTTGGCGTAAAGCATCTAGTTTGGTAGGAAGTTTGACTCAAGAAAATCCCATAAGCATATAATTAAGAATGTGTCATTTTAATACTTTGAAGTCATGGACTTAGACTAAAAGGGAAGGCATCTTTAAGGGAGGTGAGAATAAAACTATGTGAGCTTGATTTTATTTTGAAATGTAAGAAACAAAGTGTATGTAGCGGTAAATGAGCTCAAGGACGAGCGGTAGGTAGATAAGAAGTGATATAACACTAAATTCAACAAAGAGAATTGTCGAAGATGCAAGGCATTAAGGGGTTCAGTGCTCAGTTTACCATTAAGCGAAGCTAAACGATAAGTGCTTGATCGAATAAGTGTGAGTGATTATCTAAGGCCCAATCCAATCGGGAGCAAATTTTCCACGTTTTCTCTTTTCTAGTTTGGTTACATGTTGATTCTCTTTGAGGAAAAGATCACCAACCTTAAAGGTACGCTCATGAAGTCGCTTATCATAAGCACGCTGGATGCGTTGTTGATAGATTTGAAGGTGATCAAGAGTCATGTAAGACAACGCTCGTCAAGCTCCAATTGGGCTAACTGCTCTTGCGTAAAATCATCGTTGGTGAGAATATCCTGAAGAGATATTCTGAGGGAGGGTATTTGTATTTCGAGAGGCAAGACAGCCTCGGTACCATATACCAAAGAAAAAGGTGTGGCATTAGTGGAGGTACGAATGCTAGTACGATAAGCCCAAAGGGCAAAGGGGATGTGATCATGCCAATTTCTTCCGAACTCATTGACAACTTTCATGAGGATTTTGGTTAGGGTTTTATTAGAAGATTCGGCTTGTCCATTCACTTGTGGATAGTAGGGTGATGAGAAGCTAAGTTTGATACCAAAGTTTTTACAAAGGTCTCAAACAACTTATTTTTGAAAGATTTTCCATTATCTATTATCAAAGCGATGAGGAACACCAAAACGACGTATAATGTGATGATTAATGAACTCTACAATTTTTCTTTTTTAGTTGAAATGAGTGGAATAGCCTCCACCCATTTTGTGTAATATTCGTTTGCTGTGATTATCCATTAGTGACGTTGTGAAGAGGGCGATGAACCTCACCAATAAGGTCTAAACCCCATTGTGAGAAAGGCCAAAGATCTCGGGTGACCAGAAGCGGGTGGCTAGGAGTATGTTGAAAGTTGGCATGTTGTTGACACATAACACAACTCTTAACATATTCGTAGCAATATTTATTGAGATTAGGACAATAATAACCTAGGCAAAGGATTCGTTTGGCCACTGGAAGGCAAACGCTAAAATGTCCACCACAAATACCATCATGAACCCGCTGGATGGTATAGGTGACCTCTCGCACCGGTGAGACATCAAGGAGGATGCCATCAAAGCCACGTTTATAAAGGAGTCCCCCCATAACGACATAACGAGAAACACGTTTAAGAAAAGTGTGTTTTCCGGTACTAGTAAGGTCGATGGGAGAACAGAGGTTGTAAGGTAGTCGTGAAATTGCGATACCGTATCCCGCGAATTAGAGACACATTATTTATCATACAAACAACCTAAATTGAGTAAGATGGGGCAAAGAGTCATTGACCAAGACGAAAATGTTAGAGTCAGTTGATGAAGCTGAATTTGCAAGGCTAAGCAAGCCATAGTATCCGCAAATTTGTTAGTGGAGCGGGGAATGGTTTGGATAGAATAATGAGTAAATAAGGTTAGAAGTGAATCCACGTAATGTTTGTACTTTTGAAGTTCCTCATTTTTGCATTGGTAGATGCCCATAACTCGATTGACTACCAATTGAGAGTCACCGAAAATATTGATAGACTTGACACCTAAGTGTAACGCAACCCGAGACCCAAAACAAAGGCCTCGTATTCCGCCGTATTATTAGTGCAGGGAAATCGAAGTCCTGAATGAAAGAGGCATAGGCTCAGCCGAGAGGAATGAGAACAACGACGGCCCCTCCGCCGCGCTAGCATTTGGATCCATCAAGAAGAGGGTCATTGGATACGACTCTCTATGAGGGAAAGAGTAGCGACGAGTTATTCAGTGGAAATTAAAATTAGTAAATCATGCCTGTAAAGGGCTTCCGTGAGTTGGTCGGAATGGTTTGTCCTTCGATTGACTTCTCCGTGTATAAATTCGAGGTCGAGGTCAGCTAGGAGCATAAGCCATCGGGCAATGCGTTGGTTTAGATGGGGTTTGGCATACATATAATGGATGGGGTCCGTGTTGGTGATGATGAAAGTTTTGTGATTCAGAGGTAGTGTCGAGTTTGGTGGCCATGAATGATAAGGCTAGGCACAACTTTTCTACATGTGTATACCTAGTCTCATAGTCCACCAAAGTATGACTTATATAATAAACGACTTGTTCTCAATTCTCGTAGTCGCGATGTAAAGAAAGCATGGCCCCTACAAATAAGCGTGGTCGGTGCATGGAAAGGTAAAGGTAGAAGGGCGATCGTCCCGAGGTGGGATAAGCACGGGTGGTCGCAAGAGATAAGCTTTGAGAGCTTCAAAGGCTTGGTGGCACTCTTCGCCCATCAAAGTCAATTTCTTTTTAAGGAGGTGATGGAAAGGTTGACATCGATCCGAGAGTTGGGAGATGAAACGCCGGATAGATTAGAGCTTACGTTGTAAACTACGCAATTGTTTGAGGTTAGTAGGGGGGGCATTTCTAGGATAACTTTGACTTTAGATGGGTCGACCTCAATGCCACACAAAGAGATGATAAAACCAAGAATTTTTCCGAAAGGACACCAAAGACACATTTCTTTGGTCAAGACTATTAATATTATAACAGTGATCAAAAATAATGGTTAAAACATCGAGATGTTCACTACGATGTTTAGATTTGCCAAGAAGATCATCGACGTAATCTTCAAGGATAGTGTACATAATGTCATGAAAAATGTAGGTCATAGCCCGTTGATAGGTTACACCAGCATTCTTAAGGCCAAATGGCATTACACAATAATAGAAGGTTCCCCAAGGAGTTATGAAGGTAGTTTTATGTTGATCGGCAGGGGCAACCAAAATTTGGTTGTATCCTGAAAAGCCATCCATGAGAGAAAGCATCTCATGGCTTGCAGTGAGATCAACAAGTTGGTCAATACTAGGTAGGGGGAAGTCATCCTTAGGGCAAGTGAGGTTAAGATCTCGTAAACTGCACATCCGAAGTCCCCCGCGCTTTAGTGACAGTAATGCACGATGTTAGAAATCCATCGAGGATAGTCAATAGGCAGTGGATGAAGGAAACAAGAAAAGGAGTCGTTGAAGTTCTTCTTTGACCAAGAGGGCAATGCGTGGATGCATTTTTCTCGGGCTTCTATTTAATTGGCTTGGAATCGGGTTTGTGGTAATGTTATGGACAGCAATGTCAAGATCAATTCTGGCATGTCAATGTAGGACCAAGCCGAAAGCTCGGTCATGAGTACGGAGAAAGGTAGTAAAGGTGACTTGTTCGATGTGCTAAGGATTGTCCGATCTTCACAATGTGTGGATCCTCCTCTCGTGTGGATGTTGATTTCATAGTAGACTCGCTCAACATGGTTTGAGTTTCGTGATCAGTAAGGCACGTTGAATATAAGAGTCATCCGCACCAAGATAAGTGAGGATGGAGTCATCATCCCGGCACTCAACAACATTAATCAAGGCGAGTCCTCTTCAATCATGTCCGGATATAGAAGGGGGATAGAGAGGGGTCCTCATTATCGCATTGATAAGTGAGAGGACCTAGGAAGATAGCATTTATGAAAAAAGTTAGGAGGGATAGATTCAGGATCTATCGACTCGTAGGTGACGATGGCAAAATGGGTGATGATGGTTCGGTAAGAGAGGTGACATCGTCATCTTCCGTAAGACAACTAACATGAGGTTCCTTCTTGGTGTAAGTATTCCAGAAATCTGAGACCACTACGATCATTGTGCTTTGCGTGTAGTTACGAGGATGATCAGTATGTCGGCCTTGTTCATAAAGACCAAAACCAAAGCCTTTCCAAGCACAGCGAGTCAAGAAGGTAAGGGCGAAATGATGATTTGTCAGGTATTGAAAATTGGATTGGAAAGGAACCACACCAAGAGGAGGTTCAGGGGTAACGGAAGATGCGTCGACACCCCCATATGTTAGGTTGGTGCGGCAATGAGGTGGTCCGTAGGGGATTACTTCCCCCACACGACGGTCATAGGTAGGATGTGCATGTACCTGTCCGTACTCCTGTGGGGTATGGAAAGAACTAATGTTATATAGGCGATACTCCCCAACGTAAGGCATTGAAAAACATCTACTAAGGGGTCTGCGGTTGGGATGTTAGCTGCGGGAAGGGAAGTGGTTTTTACGACGGTGGTTTCATGGGTTGAAGGTGTAGGTGCTGTTGAAGTGAATGGTAGAGGTGTGGTTGAAGTGGATGGTTGGCTTGGATGAAGGGGTGTCTTGACTGGGTACAAGCACATCATTAGGCGATATAACATATCGCAGGTTTTGAAGGGAGGAGGATCAACTTTCACTGTAGGACTTCCCCTCAGTACTCCAATTTTATGCATCTATGTAAGGTCGAGGAACGCATCCCATAGCCCAGATCCAAGGGCGACCTAACAATATATTTTATTAGAACTCCCCTCAAGGACATAGAAGAGTTCGGGTAAAGTACGTGGTCCTCCACGAATGTTAAGGATCGCGGTGCCTAAGGTAGAGGTAATAAGATCCTAAATGACCGCAACATGATGGGGTCAAGCGCATACGTAGCTAAAAGGGATATTCATTTGTTGAAGGCTTTTGAGGAGATGATGTTTCTACTAATGCCCCCGCCGATCATAACACGACGTACCGAATATCCCGCACGTGTCGAGATGAAAAGAGCAGGTCGATCTTCTGTACCAAAGTCAACAATTTCGCCTTCGGAAAAACTAACAACAAAGAAATTGTCATATTGACAGATTGAGACAAAAGTGGTCAGCGTGGTTTTTGGTGAGGGAAGCAACGTGATCGGGTGTTAGAATGGAGGTAACAGGTAGGGTTTCATTAGGTAAGACCTCAATCCCTTCAAGGATTTCGACGAGAGCTTGTTGATGAGATTCAAAAGTCCGAATGAGATCATACAGTGTCATTTTTACAGGTGATTGGTGAAGTTGTTTGATCATGGCTCAGTGGGAAAATCCATTAGAGACGGGGTAGGTAGGTCCACGAATAACCACTTTAGGTGGTGGTGCGATCGGGATGGTGGACGGAGAAAGAGAGGCCACAGGTGTGCTTTCTTTATCTTTCTCATTGCTTTTCTACGCTCGAGTAAAGCACACCGATCATGTTGATCTCGTGAACACAAGAGGAGGAAGATGGTAGGGATGAATCATGGTCTTCGAGAGGTGGGGTTGAATAATGATGTAGATATTGGTGAGGCGGGGATAGGTGGTATAGAGAGGAGATTGAAGCTAAAGGTCTCTCCCTTCGTAAGTTGTCTTTCTTAACCTTTCTATCTGAGAGAGGTGACTGACAAAGGATGGCTTTTAAAGCTTTGCATCCCTCCACATCATGTCCTACAGGTGTGCGGTGGTAAGCACATATTTTAGACTCATCATAACCTATAGGTCGAGGCTTAGACGGTCATAAGGTTTAAGTGGGGGTAGGGAAATGGTCGCATTCTCCACCAACATAGCAAGGATTTTAGCGTAAGATCCTTTGAGTGGGTCAAAATCGGAGGAAGATGAGGGTATTGATTGAGCGGGTTTCGGTAGTGTTTGGGCATGGTTAGTTCGTATGGGTGGTGGTTTAGCCAAGGTGTTAACACGTGGTTTTAACTAAATGAGGTTTCTTCTGCGCAGAGCTACATTTAGTTGGTTAGATGATGAGACTCCGCATAACGTGGTATCCGAAACAACGACGACAAAAGAAGAGTGACGGCAAACAAATCCTTTGATGGTGAAATTTGTTTAGGGTTGATGGGTGGACAGGATACGTGGGATGACAGTGTTGATATACCCTTAGATCTCTCTATGGGTGCAGAAGGCGTAGGTCGTTTTAAAGAAAACGCAGGAGGTATGATATATTGATGCAAGGTGGAGGGATGAGGTCCCAATATGGAAGGTAGGTGTGACGATGATGGTTTTAATTGTGATAGAGGCACAGATTGAGTTTGTCTCCTAAGTGGAGGGGCGGCTTTATTTTTGGATAAATCTAGTCACTTAGGTGGGTGTGTTAGACTGGGTATTGGTGAGGTCCCAAGTGTAGAGGAAGATTTGGTTAGGCTAATAGAGGTGGATGAGATACTTGGTAGTGATGCGGGGGGATGGAGATGAGGACATAGAATTTTGAGTTTCTGTAAACACTTCGGATATATGGTAGAGGTGTCTGGATCGGTCATCTGCATTTGAGTTGAATAGGGGGTACTCAAACGCTCCCATAGGACTCGCTCTATCTTCTGAGACTCGACAGCCTTCTGTGTGAATTGGAATTTTTGTATGGAAGAAAGGTGGGTTGTGATTCCGGTCCACTGTGGGTGTGATACAGGGGGTAGATGAGGCACTGTATCAATAGGTGTTAAGAGGTCAACCGGTCGCTGAAAATATTTAGGCGATGAAGAACTAATAGGTAGGAGGGCATGTTTGAGAGGATCCGTCATGGTTAAAGAATTTGGTGATGTCGGTGCAAGAGGTTACTCGCCCAAGGATGACAAAAGGAGTGGCGAGCCTTCCTCTTGTGCAGCAAAGAGTGGTAGAAGGAACGCTTGGGAAATAGATAAGTTAGATAACATCCGCTCATGCAGCTTGTAGAGGGATGTGGTGTAAGAAGACTCATCTATGAGAAGAGAACTCGGGTGGCTAACTCCCGTATGGGTAAAGGAATGATTTCACCTTGTCTTGATGGTGGTGAAGGAGGTTCGGCCCCCATGCGTCGGCTGAAGAGGCTTGATTCAAAATTTTCGATAGAGGCTTTTGGCCGAGTCGAAGACCGCATGGACCTCATGAACACTCTCCTCGGCTAAGATATCTTGGTTTATGTTACTCATAGAAGAGTGATTCGGGAATGGTTTGTTGAAGATTTTAAATTTCGGTTGGCAGGGGCATTACGATTATCAACGGTTATATCTCCCGCATCAACCATTTCCTATACTATGTTTTTCAACATCTTGGCAGCTTTCATGACTATGTCCTTTTACGCGATGAAAGTTACGGTAAGTCATTTTCTTTGTACACTCAGAAGGTATAAAGACGGGTGGAGTTAAACCCGGAGGAGGTTTAACAAGAGGCAAGGTGATAGCCCGCTTTGAGCAATTTTTCCAAGATGACACCATAAGTTTCTCCCAAGGAGTGTAATTGATGGGCCTGGCTTTATATTTATAGTGGTTTTGGTGGGGTATTAGATGGTGCTTGAGATTTGGCCATCACCGTGTGGACAGCTCCTTTTGATTTTGAAGAAGTGGATGTGTGAGGAGTGGTGGTGTTTGGTTTATTGGTGGAATCTGGAGTTCGAAATTGGGGTTTTTGTCTGAAGAACCGCAATTTCTCTTCTTCTAAGGCTCGAATTTCTAGTTTCCGAGCCATGGTAAAGGCCTCGTCAAATGTGCGAAAGTTTGAATTTGAAGGGTAGAGAGATGAGCTAAAGCAGCCCGCGTAAAAAGTTCGATAAGTTCAATCGAGGTAAGGCATATGTGAGTTGGTTGATAAGGCGCTCATCGTCCGACGAAATCCGTGATAGATCTGCCTTCAAATTGTCGGATGGCATAAAGGTCGGTGATAGATACTTTCGGCAATGTTAATGGAGAAATGATCCAAGAAATATTGGGCTGGTTGGTTAAAAGAGAAGATTGAGGCCTTTGGGTTAAAGCAATCGTACCACTCCAAGGTGGGTCCTGATAAGGACATGGGAAAGGTGCGGAGTAACAAGGCATCATCATGAGCAATCAAATAACAAGCATGTCTAAATGATCACAAGTGTTGTTGAGGATCCTCTTACTATAAAAACGAGTAAATTTCGGCAATTCCTATTGAGGAGGATATGAATGAATGGGGACAGAAGGGTGAATAGGCTCCACTGACAAACTTGCTCGATGTCAAGGCGCTACGACTTCTCAAACAGAAGCCTCCATATTTTGCATTTTTCCATCATTTGTTTGATGAACCGTGGTTGGATGAGATGATGATGCGGTTGTGGTAAACGGAGGCAAATTAGGCCAAGGGCCTCCTTCAGCTGACAAATGGTGGGGTTAAGTGTCGATAAGGTATGGAGGATGAATATGTTGAGGCGACCGAATAGGGATGTCCTATATAAGATGTTGAGGTCACTAGATATATGTATGGGAATGAAAGGTAGGCGAAGCTTGAGAAGGAAAGCCTCAGTGGATAGGCAGAGAGCAAGTCATGAATGGAGCAACAAGAAGAGAGATGAGGTAGGAGTAGTCGCTGTAATGATATGTGGTCCAAGATTAACCAAAGGAAAGCCAACTGTCGTATGAACCTATGAAGTCAGCCGGACGGGAGACGGGCCTAAAGATGCGTAGCAAGCAAGCAAGTTATCAAAGTGAGTGGGAGCTAAATGAGCAGCTATACTAATAGCATGCCAATAAGGAGTCGGACTATTGGGCGATGACGACGTCAGTGGGCATGAGATAAATAGTATCAGACGGTGCTAGGATTAGCATCCAGAAATTTGGCAAATTCCTTATCTCCTACAGAATTTTGGGATCTCATCAGGTGTCCGTAGGGTTCCCTATAGAATGTGAAGGGGTGATTCATGCAAAGGCACAAAGAGCAGACATGTGAAACCATGGCGGTGGGTTACTTCGAGTGATAACAACCATGGACAAGAGTACACGTGAGGGCTTCAATCTATTCGGAAATGTAAACAACCTCGTAATGGTGAAATTGGTAGGTTGTCAGGTTTGTGAATCAGAAGAAGCGTGAACCGATATCGGTCAATAACCGATGCGCTAGAATATAGACGATGACGTTGTCGCTTAATCGACATCGTAAAAAGATTGGTATAAGAAAATATAAGAAGCACGCTGATTTGATTTTTAACAATGCTTAGTACACTTATCAAATTGTTCCGAGTGATCATGTACATTGCTAGGCAGTATGATGACAGAAAACAAAACTGAAAACAAGCAAGATGCATACGCAAATCCGCAGACTAACCCTAGGGTTAATTTTAATTATCGTGGGCTTATGCCTTTAGACGTAGAATGATGTCTAATCCTAAATAAAAGACTTAGGGGAAATATCAAGTTTGTTTTGGCTTATAAGGTTACGTCAATCGAGTGGAGGAATACCAAAGGAAAAAAAGGGAATGTTTGAGCTGTTATGTTAATAGTGAAGTGATTCGGTATGTGTTGTAAGTTGAAAGTAAGATTAATTTTGTCAATACCGTGATATCACCCCCACGTGTATGACCTGCATATTAATCTATGTTTACTAGAATTGAACACAAGTACAAGAATGTGATGCACATGTTTTAAACCCAAATCGAAAATGATATTCGATGAAGCAAAAGAGATGACTTTCACTAATGCAAAGATGTAAAAGCAAAGCAAGTTCTTTTACCAAAATAACAAAATACCTTGTGAATATCTTTAGAAGAAGAAAACAAGTATGCTCTATATGAAAGCAAGCAAGAAAGAAAGAAACTCAAAATGGGTCCCACTTTGGCATAAAATGTTTCGCATGGAATGTTTCACTTTGGGAATAGAGTCAAGTTTCTATCCTTTCATTCCTTTTAGAAACAAAGATAAGGGTTAGGGGCTAGGAGGAACACCATTGAATGTCGATGGTGTGCGCGATACCATAGAGAGAGAGATCAAAGTTGTTTGCGAAGAACTCCTTTTGTCTCGGAAGGACTACTGCAAATAAGAATACAAGACCACAAGATTTTGATTAGATAATAAATGAGGAACTCACTTGGTCCAGAAATATAAAACTTCCTTTCTAAGGTGGTCACCTCCTATGCTAATATGAATTAACAAAAAAGATCAGAAAATCATGATTTAATTGCCTCATGAAACAAGTAGGGGAAAGGCTAGTTTTGGTTTTGAGTCACAATAACAGAGCACTGTTGTCATGCTGCTAACCTATATATCGGTAGGGCTATGTTTTAGGACTTTTTATGTGAGGGTCACTTGAGGGTGGTCAGATTGTTTGTAAGGCTAGTAAATGAGTGGGATTTGGTAACTGGGTGATGAGAGGGCAGTAGATGAATGATAGTTAGATGTAACGTGTTGCTGGGTAGTAGATCTAGGAATAGATTTATGATGGCCGTGACTCAAGAGTCTAAGAAGTGTTATCAAAGAGAACA
>CM031237.1:7122390-7226922 GCA_018340775.1 Taxus wallichiana var. yunnanensis
AGTTTAGGGAAAAGAAATCCTTTACGGATAGTTTGGAAAGCCACTTTATAGGCACTTTCATTGGTCACGGTTGACGAGGTCAAACTGGACCAATTTTGACTTGTCACTCCAAAAACTTGTCTCCATTTGAACATGTAGAAATGTCTCATTGCATGCTCATCCATCAAACGTCATTTTGGACGTGGTTTCTTGAGCCCTCGACCTAACTTTTGTCCTTTTACAACTGGGTCAACTATGACCAGTATCCCTGGAAAACTAGCCGCCAAATGTAAACCGTTCGTTTTTTTTTCCAAATTTCGCTAGTTGCTATGAACTCTTGGTATATCTGGGGACACATAGAAATTTAATCGTGGTGTGTGTTCTCATCAGAAGACAACTTTTGGAAGTGGTTTCTTAGCCTCCGAGCCCATTTTGAATGTTTTGTAGCTAGTAAGAAAATGTAAAAATAGGAAGCTGTGGGACCCTCGTCGGGTTGCCAAACCACCGAAGATACTTTTGACACATAAATAGTTGTTTAAAACTCTATAGTGTAACTCGTTGTGTGAAATATAAATTTTGACAAAATGGTGTTTTCTCTCTCTTCCTTTCTTTTTCTCTCTCCTGGGTTACAAAATGAAGTAAAATGAAATGTGATGAATACATGTCTCTAAACCTTTTTATTTCGATTGCAAATTATAATTATTATCATATGTAAATGGAAAATGAAAAATGATAATTATGTTAGATTAGGGTGGATGCCATGCTAGTGAATTATCACTGATATCATGCTCACGTGGTTTTACAGGATGAAAGAATGACGACAAAAAGGTGATGTGTAATTCATTTAATTATCTTTGTAATTTATATAGTTCATTGTTAAATGAATAAATGTATAATGTTGTCTCATGTTATAGACTGTTATATGTTGATAATTTGTGGATATGTATGAGATGATGGTTTCAAGGACATCTAGGAAATGTGCATTTAATCTTAGGTTCAATTTAGATTCATAGTACACATGGAAAAAGGGTTGATATTTATATAAGGTAAATGAAATTGAAGTAATATCTTGTAGTACATATATAGTGCTCAATAAATTATTAATGAGTCATCTTGTGCTTTCATACTTTGTAAATGTAATAAAGAGAATTAAATCAAAACACTCTATCCTTGTTCAACATCGGGACATAACTTGTTTTTCATGTGCGATACTCCTTACCATAGAAGACATTGAAAACTATAGGATGAACTTAATCTTTTCTCTCGATGGAAATCTCCTAGCTTGAGTAAACAAGAGCCCAAGAATTGGTTTATCATCTTAGTCAGTATAGTTAGTGACATTGTCATGAACCTGGTGGATAGGGGTGACACAATCAAACTTCATTTGGAGTATGTAGAGCTAACTCCTCCTTCGTAGCCTAGCGGACTACCTTGTCATCCAAAGATAGATTTAAAATTAAATTCTTCATCGAGTGAAATCCTGTTGGATCCAGATGACATAGATGGAGGTTGTGACTTAGTTGTTCTAGGTCTTAAACTCTTGTTAATGAACCCCTTAGCTCTGCTTAGTCAAATGGGTTACCTTGGTTCCTCTCAACATAACACCTTGGCCCTTTCTGAAGGTGGTTTAGCATAAATTTTTCCTCTCGCTTAAACCTCATTTATAGTTGAGGGGTAGACCCTTAGATGAAGTTGGAATAAATCTGAAACTTGGTTGATTTGGATGTTAACTTAGGGTTCGTGTGTAGCTTCAAGTCTCCTAATCATTTATGTCTTCAAGAGGTTAGAAAAACACTTTGTAACTCCTTTTTCAAGACAATGCTAGTAATAAGACCATAATGTGTCATAGAAAATAAAGCATATAAGAGTAAAAATGAGAGTGGAGGTTCGAATAATGCCACTCTTGAAGACCTGATAACTCAATAAAATATATGCATTTGCTTCAAAGAATATGAATTGCCTTGGTATAATCCACCTTCGAGAAAACAAAATACATATATAAAACAAAATGGAATTTCACAAGTCATTGAATTAGAATAACTATGGTAGGGAAATAACTGTACCGTGATCGAGGAATGTTTTGTAGTAAAAAGCTATCTTGTATTTTAAATCTCCGTTAAATCCTAATATCACTATATGGACACCAAGTCACTTTCACATGGGTTGTAAGAGTAAAAAGGTAGACATTGAATATATGTTCGAGAAGAATATTCTTCACATAAGAACAAGATAATTAAGTATTTTTGTACGCATTTGAACTACACCAAATAAGTATGCAAGTTATGGAAACTTTTGTAAAGAATAAGAAACCAACTTAAAAGGGGTGAACGATAATTTAACCATGGAATGAACTTAAGAACCTGTAGGTGGAAAAATGAGGAATTTATCCTTGCACAATAATGTTCTTAGAATGTTAATCGTAACTAAAATACAATTAAAGAAATGATGTGTTGTGGGTTTGCCTATCCTTGAGTCATTTTTCTTGTGGTTGGGTCATTACTAGTAACCATTCATTGGGAAAAGTGTGGCATCGACATGCCTTTGTTGTTTTCATGTGTCTATGTGAGTCGATGACTTAAGTGATTGTCGTATGCGAGTCGAGTTTCTATACTTGAAGCCCATGCTATGTTGTGTGTAGTGAGCAATGTAAGTCAAAAAAAAATTATCCTGGTATTTTACTATTGTATTTGTGTGTGTAAAATGTGGGGACTACACCAATATGTTGTCTACCACTTTTTTTAGGGTGGATTTATCATTGGATGTTGACCAGTCATCCTATTCAAACATATGTCATATTTAGGCTCCTGTAACAACTACATGGCATTGTAGTGCAATAGGGAAAAGGGATATGTTGTATATAATTAAATTCATTGATTGCATGCAAACATATGTACCTAGAAGATATAATTCAAATGATAAGAAATTAAGTTTTGAAATAATAAAAGCTTTACCTTATTAGTTATTTCAAAATTTTATTAGTTGTGCTATTATATTTTTTTCAAATAAAAAATTCAAAGATACATCTCGAATAATAGTTTGGGATGAAGAATTTTACAATCCATGAAATGAAAAAACTCGATAAGACATACAAACTTTCTTGTGGAGCATTATAATATAGATATGATGATGAGAAAGATAGAATTTAAATAAAATCTACGAGATGCTAGAAAATATCATAAATTAAACCCTCAAACATTTAATTGAATGGTGAAATATCTTCCAATATTTGGTCAAATTTCTCATGAGAACTTTTGAAAACTAGAACAAAGAATGTAAGAATTAGATAAATTACTAGTACTCTTCTGATTATAGGGTGCATCCAATCATTTCCCTCCATGAGTAACTGTAAGGAAAATCCAAAAGAAAAAACAATCCTTCCTAGCCACATGGTAAAAAACTAAAGCTTTCTCAAAAATGGTGCAGAACAAGGGCTTCATGCTTGACTAATATGCATCTTTGTTGATTTTCAGCTTTATTGTGTGAAATCAATAGTTTACCTAGTTCAAATCAAAGTGACCCAAAAAAAAAGGTTCTGTGGACTGAGATTATGGTTGCTGACTGGTTGGTTAGAATTTAGAACAATCACTTCCAAGCAACAGATCCGTATGGAACAAATGCTTTTAACAAAGTTTCATCAATTAAGATTGTGGTTCAAATTTTGATGAATTCTAATGTTGTCATCAGGCTTGTAAAATCCCACCACACAAATGGAGATGGAAAAAATGCATATGCTACTACAGTCAAGGCTCCTACTATACCATTGGTGTAGAATGGAAAATCCATGGCAATGAGCGAATCGGATATGCCCAACCTAGGGGTGAAAAGTGGCAAATCTGGGAGTAGGAATGAATTTTTTATAACCACCTCAATTGACATGGAACCTTATAAGTAAATCCCCCAACCCATTATGGCATGATTTGTTCTTCGAATAAGGAAAAAAAGTAATACATGACTTCCCACCATACTTGAGATAACTAATCGCTTAAGAGATATAGGGTAGAGTAAGAAACTCTGCTCAGGCTTCATGAGGAAAAGATTTGATAAAGGGGATGAAAACCATTAAAAGCATTTATTGACACAACCACGGTGACCAAGTAAAATAACGTCTCGAGTAGAATTAGAGGCATCTCCATAATGCATACCTGCAAGGTACACATTTTTTTAAAAAATGCATATTCATACTTAAAGAATAATATTATTGATTATATAAGAGTAGTAAAGATTTCCTTACCCTATTGTCTGGAACCTTTTCTCATGCCAAGAAAGACTTAGGGGTAGAACAAGCCATGACCACCAATACCATGGCTTCAACCAAGGCACACAACAAAAGTAATAATAGTGTTTGGTCCACAAGGTACATGCCATTTAAACTTCAAGTCTGCATATTAGAACAATTCACATCACTTTTTAACTCAACATACTTTTTCAAATTATGCCTGTAGTATTAACTGGATGTGGGAACATGATATATACATGAAAAGAATTATTTCACTGCTGTGTCTTTTGTTTATCTAACATTTGAAATCGCTGCATAGAAGAGAGTGTTTGAGAGGTAAAATATGGTGCGAAATGCAACCTTGTATTTGTTTGATAGAATTATTTGTCCCCAATTGGCATAAAGTATTTTTTCTTCTTTCTCTAATTCATACAAGCTAAATTTTGTTGCGTGTCATGAAATTTACCTCTAAGAAATAAAAAACATTGGCAATAAAAAAATTAAAAATCTCTTAAAAGTCCTGATGAATTGGTTAATTTTTGATAATAGGTGGTCCCAACATAGTATAGTTTATGACATTACCATAGAATCTAAGAAGAATGGTAATGTAAAGAACAAGTAAGCAAAAACTACAGGTTTGTGAGGTTCACTACAAAATTTGTCATAGATGACTAAGCCACTAGTGTCAATGACAAAAAAAAGTCCAACATGAGGGGGACTGATTTTGAGGTGTAACATAAACCTCTCCCCATTGCATTGGGAGATAGATTCAGATATAGTATGTATAGATGAAGGCTTCCAAAATTGCTATTGTGTTGGTTGATTGAAAAATATGACAGAAAAAAGTAATCTTTGAAGATGAATTTAGACTTAGCTCTGACAGAGATTCAGTTGTTTGAGAGAAAATTTAAGAGATAGTTATTCTTGAAAGAGCCCTCCACAATTGTAGAACACTGTCAGGAGTTTAAGTGCGGGAAAAATGCAATAAAAGGTGAGGTAAGATATATAAATATAAGAAGAACCATTCCTCCATCATAAGATAGGAACCCGTTATGCAACTTGCACAAACACTTTTTTTTATGAAATAGTCTATATTACTTAATATAAAATATTACAACCTATCCACAAAAAAATATGGTTGGTAAAGGGCACACCCCACGATCAAAATAGTCATGACAGCTAGGAGACTAAAGTATCAAGCCCAAGGGGCAACAAAACAATTAACAACAATGCAAAAAAATAAAAAAACTAGGCAACCGTAAAAAACATAGGGTAGGGGTGGTGGAGGCCCCTTATCCTCCAAGTTACTACCAGGAAGATCTTTGCCATCAAAAGTGGCAGCCATCCTGAAGCAACTTCTTCATCTTTGTCTTCATTCTGGCTAGGAGAAATAGCAAGAGCCAACCTGGGAACTTTTCCAGAGTCCCACCCATCCCTCTGCACAGGAGGCGGGGAGTGGTGGTGGGAACCCCAACCACTGTGTTGCGTAGAATGGTGAGGGGACCCCCAACCACCATGATTAATAGGGTTATGTCATTTCTCAGGCTTCCTACCCCTAGGAGAGCGATGACAATGTGCTTGGTCTACCGACTGGCCTCAATCATCATGCCCTCTTGACGAACACTCCCAGAAGGGGAGGTAAGAGGTTCCCATACCACAGTGCAAGGAGCATTGGCCCAATGATCCAGAAGGGTCTTAAGGTGCCACACCTCTAGCTCCACCTTGTGGGCCTGGTCCTGGATCTATAAGAATGCATTCGAGATAAGTAGGTCCTTATCATAATGCGAAAGACTACAAGAAACTTGTAGAATTAGCAAAAACAACATAATTGCGTTCTTTCCATATTAAAAAAATCATCTCTACTCTAAAGTATGCCACACTTGTGCAAATGCATGGGGAATGGAAATAGAATCCCCTAGCAAAGTATGTTGCCAATGAAATTGAGTTGGTCTAAATGGCCGAAAGAAATCATGGATCTAAGCCCAAATAGCTTGAGCTTTTGGGAAGTACTAGAATAGATGTATGAGCATCTCAATGTGCCCACAAAAAGGCATAGCCGAGGAGCTATCCCATAATGAGCTAATCTACACCCAAGAGGAATACCTTGATAAATTAGACACCAAGTAAAACATGCTAACTTGGGCTGAATGATGGCTTTCTATACGGTATGAAATCTAGCTTCCTAGGATGACCATCTAGAATTGATGGACCATCTGGAGTTAAGCAAGGCTACCATCGGCAACCTGGGGGTGAGTAGAGCATAACCTTTTCCTAGGGAGTAATTTAAAAAGGGGTATCTAGAAACCATTTCCAATCTTTCGACTAAGTCCTGAGAGAGATGATAACAACTTTGTGAAGCATCTCGGCAAGAATGAAATTAAGAACTTCCTGATAAGACTCTCTGTCAGTAGAAGAAATTCAAAATTTGGCTTTAGCTTGAGGCAAAGTGAGAAGTAATCTGATCTACCTATAAAATATATCTTTAAGAGTGTGCAATCCTCGATGATACAACTTAAGAGCATGAACCAAGGGCACTTGGGCAAGTGACACATCATGAAAATTGATGAGAGGAGACCACCAAATGCTGTGGTCATTAATGGATAGCCCATTTATGAATCCATCCCCTTCCCAGATTAAAAAGGGTTTGAGCAGCTCCCAAGCTTTCCATATGCTTTTGACAACAAAAGTTCCCACAATCTTAATCGGGGATTTGATAATGAGCAAAGCTATGAAAATCTAGCCCTTGCCAAGTTTTACACCCCTGTGGGGAGCCTTGACAAATACAATTGTGAATCAACACTTTCTAAGCTTTGTTGCCAGTGCAGGCTGAATAATCCACTTGGCTACAAGAGCAGACCCTTGGCGGCCAATGTCAGTTAGACCAAGACCTCCAGAATCCCTAGGGAGACAACAATACTCCCAGGCAACTCTGTGAAAGCCTTTTCCAAGGTCCGAGCTAGCCCAAAGGAAATATCTAAGGAGTTTCTCCAATTTCTTGTAAGAGGCTTTAGCCGGCACCCAAAGAAGAAGAATAATAAACATGTGTGGCTGCCAATATCTTAGAGCAAATTTGAAATTTTCCTACAAGTGAAAGGGGTATAGTAATCTAGTACTCCAATTTACGGGAAACCCTGTCAATAACATATTGCCAAATTTGACTGGGAGAAGCATCGAAAAGAAAAGGGAATGCCAAAAATTTAAAAATTTCTCCATGCTGGATATACTTCCAGTCAAAACAATTCATCCAACCAGGTTTAGGGAGAAAATATTGCCTGAAGCACTGGGTCTTTCTCCATTGGATACTAGAACCTGAAGCTAAACAATACATATCCAAACATTACATGGCATTGTTGATATTCACTTCCTCCTCCGGAGTCATCTGCAAAATTCCCATTGACAAGCTAAAGGGGAGTCATAGAAGGGAGTTGAATACCCCTCACAAGCCCTTGATCACGAGCATGGGCAAGGAGGAAACCAAAACCTTCAGCGGCTAGCACATAAAGAGTAGGTGCTAAAGGAAAACCTTGTCTAATATGAAAAATCCCAAACTGCTCAGAAGTATGACCATTAATAGATAAAGAGGCCATGGCATCTGAAAAAAGCATTTTGATAGAGGCAATGAAAACCGAACCGAAGCCCAACAGTGCTTCAAGCATCACAAGAATGAAATGCCATTCAATCCTGTCATAGGCTTTTTCAAAGTCAATTTTGACAAAAATGGCTAGTTGTTTAGAGGTTCTTGCCCACTCCATACCTCATAAACACTTTGAAATAATAATTGAATCATTCAAAACAAGTTTTATTTGCAAATATTTTAGAATGAAATATATTTTTTAAAGTGCTAGCCATCATCAAATATTAAGGGTTCTTAAATTTATGACTTCAATTTTTTTGCACCACCCCAAAAAGATTAAGGTGCATTGGTTGGGACCGTATATTATAACTTGCATACTTGATACAAGCGCTTTCTAGTTAAAGGTGCTCTATGGGACACATTTTCCCAGTTACTTCAATGGGAGTAGGCAAAATCCCTACAATAAATAAGTATTTTTGGTGTTTGTACTAAGACAATATTTCCATTTAAATTAGGTTTCTCTTACTTGTGTTTCCTTTCATCATTGTTATGCATTGCCAATTTACTTCATTACCTTATGTAATAAGTGTGCTTGCATGCCAAATGTTGATTACTATCTATTGGATTCATACGTAGAGGACCGCACATACCCTTATTGTGAGGTGGAGTATATACATGGTACATATACCAAGTTTTGAATGTCACTAAGGATGGGTATCCATAGAGAGATATTATGCAGGTGCTTGAAGTAAAGGTGCGGATTGAGAAAGATTACTCATGATTGAAAACCATTTATGGAGGAATGGATGCACAGTGTAATGCAAGGTAGTATATAATAGTTGAGACTACTTGGTGAAAGGTGTAGTGGGTAGGTACTTCAACGCATGAAGGTGCATGAAAAGGAGTCTATGGCAAGGAGTAGTAGGCACACCAGAAGGTTATGACTTTGGCGCAAAAAAATGGTTGCAGAAAAGGAAACAAATACTTGAGTTGATGTGAAGTATGATGGTATGTGGAGAGAAATAAATACAAATTTTTTGAAAAGCTATATAAGGAGGCCTTCAGAAATCATTTTTACCTTTGTGATCAAGAGCATTTGATCGAGTTGAATTCAAGCAAGCTAGTGAGTCAATTGTTAAGTGTGAAGACATATAAAATGAATTTGAACCAGTTGAATTTTTCAAATTCACACACGATATTGGTTGTCGCTCGACTAGGGATAATTTTTTGAGTGAAGCAGAGTCATGTGGTGAATAAAATTGATAGTTTGGGTTTGAGCATTGAGCTAGGGCATTCGGTTTCGAGCTAGGGCACATAGATTTCAATTTGTAGAGCTTAAATCAGTTACAAGAACAATTTTTAAAAGTTGTTATGGAACCAAAAAGAGCACTTATAGCGGGAAAGAAGTAGAAGGAATTCGATATTGAAGTAGAGGATACCGCTGAAAGTTGTTTCTTAGAACTGTAATACCTAGATAGGGTTCTTATGGGTCGTGAGTGGGATTCACACATTCTCCAGTGCAAGGTAAGTGATTACAACCACAAGAACAATAATAAAAAGGATGAATTGGATAAATTGCTGGTGGTGAAGACAACAAAGAGAATAATTGATGACATGGCTATATATGACTATGCAGGAAAAAAATTGTTGAGCAATGTGAGGGTTTTGCAGTTGTATGAGATCCCCTATTTTGATAAACCTGAGAAACTATAGTGATGGATGATGAGTAGATTCCATGAGGAATTACTTTATTTTTATGGGTGAAGAATGAGGCTCACTATGCCCTGTATTTGGATTTTGATAGGACTAAGGATTTAAGGTACATAACTTAATAGTGACCTCACTGACAAGGAGGTGATAGAAGAAACAAATGAAGAAATAGGATATACAAAAGGAGGGCATGGGATGGACATCCTTAAGTTACAGAATTATCTAGTTGTTTAAGTGACAACAAAGTTACTTACAAAGTTGAACAATCAAGAGCATTGGTTGCAGGTAAACAAGGCGTAGTTACGTTTGGCTAATAATATGAATGAGGGTGTAGTTTATAATTTGGCTTGTTACATTGCTAAAAACCATCATTGAGGAAGTGCACCAAGGTGAGAAAATTAGTTTAGGCATGATACGTTTGTCACTAGTATTTATGGAGATTCGAATGACCAATTGGCCAGAGGACAAAATTTGGTGATACCCCGAAGAGAAGAAATATCTTACAGAGAACTTAGCTAAGTATAGTTGTGATGGGACTATCAATGGACCCTTTAAAATGATGGTAGAGTTGTGGTATGAGTGATTACACACCACGATTGTGGAGGAATGGATAATACCCAAGGATCTTCCTTTGGTATTAAATAAATAGGTATTGTTGGTGCTCAAAATTATCTCGCCCCATTTGTGCCCTTGAAAATTTATTGATTTATGGCCTCTGTCATTTTATCCTTCCCCATGTTGTGCTTGGCTAGTCTTTGTTGCCATTTTTAATCTGCTCCTGGGTCAAGATCATGTATGGGTCCATATTTGTCTCCTTGTTCCTTTGTTCCTCTGGAAAAGGTTTGTATTTTGATTCCCCATGCTCTTGTCCCTTCAAAAACTCACATTTTCCCATTTTCTCCATTTTCCATAGTCAAGATATGTTGTCCTTGCTATTTTTACCCTAAATACTTGAAGAAGAATGAATTGGTGTGTCCCTGAGGAACATATTTGAGTCTTGCAACATTTCTAAAATCTCTGTCCTTGAAGAAAATTTCATTTTCATGCTCAAATGGTCGTTTCTCTATGTTTTACGGTTTGACGGGCATTTCTCTTAGTCAAATTTGCATCCTTGCATCAAAAAGGAAACATGGCATCCTTTGGTTGGATGTGGATCGAGATGGATACTTTGAAAATTTTATAAAATGTCTCAACTTTAAAATGTGTCCACGTGGAGGAACGACGCTCATTTGAAGATCTCCTTTTTGGTTTGACTTAGAAGTAGCACCGGGAGGACACATGGAGGGTTGGCAGGATAGAGACACATGGAGGCTTCCACTGGGTTTCCCATACTTAGAAAAATTTCAAAAGGTTTTGGGAAGTCTAGGACATGTGGAGGAACGATGCTCATTTGAAGATCTACTTTTGGGTTTTGCCTTGGAGTAGCACCGAGAGGACATGTGGAGGCTTCCGCTACGCTTGGCCAAAACTTAGACAAATTTGTATGTAGTTGGACTAGTTTGGTGGAACAGGACACGTGCCAAGCTCGCGCTCATTTAGGGTCTCCGTTTTGGGCACCATCTTAAAGTTACGCTATGGAGACATGTGGAGGAACCACACATGCATGTTCGGGGACTGGCCCTTGAGTTTCATTTTAAAGAAGTGCCAAGATGACACGTGGAGGTGTCTGCTTACTTTGCATTTTACTTAGAATTTTCAATGGCCAAAAGGAGACTGCCTCGGAGCATGACACATGGCACCTTCTACTGAGCTTCAAGCATTCAGACAAAAATCTCACTAGAATAGGACATGTGGCGAGCCCACGCTTGTTCAAGGTATCAAATTTTTGGGACCACCTCAAGGTGCGCCATGGTGACACGTGGTAGTTTGAAAAGTCAAAGAGGTGGGGAGGTGGGCCATCGGAGGTGACTTGGATTTTTTTCCTCATAAGGATTAAAATCTCAAAATGGCCCATGAGCCCGATGAGAGAAATAGTCAATGTTTTTCCCGGTCAATGGCGAGGTACGGGCTTTCGGAGGAAAAGTGAGAATTTTTCCCTTTAAGGGAAAAAGTGTTAAAGGCATAAAAGGACCCGGGGTTCCGCTGGGACCCACATCATAAACTTGAAGTGAAAGGACGGACCTGTGGGGGAAACTTGGAAAATTTTCCTTTTTCCAAAAGAGGGTCAAATGATAGAATTTTTCACAGTTCCTTTGGGACCCACCTCAAACACGTGTCAGGCCCATTTTCAGAAGCAAAGGTGTGGAGAAAAATGTAAAATTTTACATTTTTTCAAAGGGTCAAAAAAAGGTCAAAAGAAGCCCTCGATCCATTTTTGAATCTTCCATGTGGACGACCCATATTCAAATCAAAGATCAATGACAACTTTGTGCATCTAAATATGAGTTTCCCCCATTTCGATTGTAAAGCTCCTAGAAGTGTGAGTCCTCATGATTTATTGCTATTTTATACATGCCAAATAGAGGGGTGAGTTAATTTTGATATCTAGAGTTTGGTGGGAGAGATCTAGAGATGTATTTCACCATTAAAATGATCTAACTCTCGATCTTGATCTAGTTTTCCGTGTTTCTTCTCTTGAGCACACAAGGGGCCAGATTTGATAGATTTGGGGTGGAAGTGGTTGGAAAATTAAAGGAAACATGATTTACCAGAGGAGGAGTTGAATGTGGGAGGTAATCGATGAGATTTGCCCCCTCGAGCACCTAGAGACTTTTGTAGATCTGATTCTGCGAATCATGAAAGAATCATGGCGAGCACTCGTGCATTTAAAGTTTTTTTATTTTAGGAGGAATGACCTTTATTGTAAAGGTTATAAATGGCATAAATTTTTCATGTAAATGGTTGCAAGTTGGAGGTCAGAGTGCTAGAGGTTGAAGAAAGGTCCCAAGAGGAAAATTTGACTAAGCCTATCTTTTGAGAATCCATCTGAGAAACTAGATTATCTCTTTTTGTATTAAGTTTTATTGTTTCAAGCTGGTTGTAAGTGTACATCCATTGACGAGCTCTTGAGATTGTTCCATGAAAATTTCCCCTGCTAATAGATTTAATCAAATTCGAGTTATTTATGTGTTTTCTTGAGAAAAATGTGTTTGTTTTATTTCTAATGTCTGCAAGTAGTTTTTCTTGTTTCTTTGCAATATTTTATTAAAATCTGATTCAAACACACAAGCCTCAATCCTTGTGATAGTTTAGTGGCATCTGTAATTCCATTTCTTAGAAGAGCTTTCATTTGGGATTGGAATAAACGATTTAAAATCACTTTTCTCTCATCTATTGATAGAGATTGTCTGTAAGCCTTTGGGTGTACCTTAGGCGTGATTTGGCTTAGACCTTGGTGCTTTGTTGGGTTTTCTAACTCAAGCCTTCATGATAAAATCTCAGAGATTGTGTGAAGTAGTGCTAATTTGCACCTCTATTGAAGCACATATTCTAGTTGAAGAAACATTTTAGCTATTATGTGGCATTTTTTTGGTTTGACTTTCCATTTTGTAAGGTTCCTCAAGGATCTAGTGAATCTAGTTTCACCATGCCCAACCTCCCACCAAAAATCATTTAACAACAACCAATCCTACCCATAATACCCCTGTTTTGTCATGTGTGTACACAAATGCATAATCTTTGTTACCAAAACATGCAGATGTAATCAGGGTCTCAAATGTCTTTAGTAACCTTTGCCTTGTTGTGAAAATATCTCCACAATCTGGAAGTGACAACTCGTGAGAGTCAAATTTGGAGTGTTGATCATATTTTTCCCAAGGTCCTCCCCATAAAATTTATACAAAAGAAAGGTATTTGTATCTCCATTCAAATAATAGAGGTTACAAAATAGGTTCTCTTACCTTGGTTGAAAGGCACAAACTAAAATAGTTAGGATCAGATCACATCCTTTTAAGGTGCTACCCACTCCTTTTCAAAGAATGAGTGCTAAAAGATCATGATAGATTGCTTCCCTAGCTACAGAATGACACATATAATCATCTATCTTCTCTCAAGTGTGTTTTTGAATCCCTGATGTGGCTTGGCCTTTGAAGGATATTAAATTTGGGTAACAACACACTTTTGGCACCGCTGCCAGGGAGGAAGAATGCAATATCAAGACTAATTTGTTAATCTGCTTCTAGTTCATATTCTATTTATCCCTTCAACACGCTTCTCATGCCGTTTTCGGGGACTACAGTTAACATTCAAGCCCTGGTAAAACACTTCTTGTATGCTCTAACTATTGTGTGTAATTATTTCAGTGTTCACACCTAGTGCACTAGCTTTCATTTTGATAAATCTGGTAAAGAAAAGGTAGAATCCTTCCATTTCCAGTTTCTAGCATTGACAAACATTTGACCTATCACATTTAGTGCATTTGCACAACTAAGGTGGAAATCCTTAGTGGCGACTCCCTGTTGATCTAATTTTTAATTAGTACCAGTGTCTTAAAACTCTATCAAATAAGATTTGTTACTAATATTTGTAAAGTTGGAAGGAAGAAGATCTTTCTTTGCTAGGGATCCTACTAGGACATTGTTTCTAGAGCTAGGAAAAGTAAAATTAGAAGGAATAAAATCCTAGAGAGTTGTGGGAGATCAGCAGACAAGAAGGGGGATCTCCATTGATGAAAGTGATTGGCCTATCATTAAAGACTACCATTCAAGTGACTCTGAATCAGGTAGCCTCTTTGTGGAATTGAATTCTCCAGCTGGAGAAGGGCCTTCATTTGATTTTGAAATATTTTCTTCACATTTTGCACCTGTATTTTCTAAAGTTGATAGGGATTTCCAAGAAGTAAGGCCTTTAGAGGGTGTCCATTTTGAAAGCTACACTCCTGTGTTCCAAGGACCCTCAGACCCCTCATCAATTTGTCACCCCTCCAAGATCACCTCCTCAAATCAATATGGCTCAACCCCCACCCAGACCCCCATTTTTTGTAAACACCTTTGGACCTATAAATTTTGTGGGAATGGCTGGTTATCCAAATGCAGTACCTCAAGATGTAAGGAACAAATTCCAAAGTTCCACGGAAACAATGCTATAACTAGTGATCAAATCTAAAGCTTTTTCTCAATATGATGGAAGACTTTGAGATCGAACATGAAGATGTGTACATCAAATTGTTTGTTCACACTTTAGAAGAGGATGAAAGAGACTGGTATAAAGCATTGCCAGATAAATCTATTGATTCTTGGACTGAGATGAGCAATGCATTTAGATTGTAGTATGGTGATAGAACTGACCCTAGGTTTCTTTTGACAGAATTTGAAAACATCAAGAAGAACCCTAATGAGTCAGTACATGATTTCAACACAAAGTTTAATAAGACCTTGAGAAGATTGCATGTTAGAATATGGCCTTATGATGAGTCATGTTTGATCAAATATACTGATGCATTTGATAAAAAGGCTACATATTACTTAAGAGACAAGAACCCCAAAAATTTGAGGCAGGCCTTCACCATGGCTCTACAAATAGAGAAAAACATCAAGGCAATTGGGAAGCCTCCAAAGAGGGAAGGTGTAAATCTGGTTAACCTAGAAAAACCTCGAAGAAAAAGGCTGCTTGATTTGGAAGAAGTTATGAAGACTTTGGCAGGGGTTGTCAAGGAGATCTCCTACAAACTAGCCCAAGATGAGAAAGGAGTTGGGAAGAGTTCACAAGGACAACACAAGCAACAAGGCCAAGATATATTTACAAATCATCAAAGAATTGATGATAGAGGCAAAGGACCTATTGGATTTGGGAATAGGTAGCCCCAAGGTAGAGAAAATAGAATGGTGCCTGATCCTTTGGCTACTAGAGTTGTTGTTGTGGAAGAGATAGATGTCATTGATTGGTGTGATAAGTGTTTCATGCCTCATGCTCCTTGTGAAGAAGATAAACAAGAAGAAGAAGAAGCAAATGATGAAATTGATGATGATGCCTGCATGGTGGACATCCCTACAAGTTTGTCAAGGGAAGCAACTTAAATTGAAGTAATAAATGTTAAAAATCTTGTTGATTTTTGGGATTGCATTTTCCAGGTACCTATTCTTCCTCCCTCTCATACTTTAGAAGTAGACACTGTACAATATTTTTAATTTCCCACAAATGATTTTGAATACTTGAGGGTGTTAATGATTGAAAAGTATGATGGAGGAGTTCCTTTAGAAGAAGATAGGAAATTATTAATGAATGATGTAGTTGCCCAAGAAAAGGAGCACAATACCAGAAGTAAAGCTTCCAAGGGCCACAAGCCAAGTCAAAATTTCCATTGCTTACCAAAGAAACCCCAAAGAGAAATGCATCTAGCAGAGAGTTTGTTTCCCCAAGAAAAACTGGTGTTCCTCCCCATGCCCAAACTGAAAATAATCCCATTCCATCTGATGAATTTTCCAATCTTTCTCCTAGTGCTGCTTTACCCAAATTTTCTCCATATGACATTGCCCAAGTTTTGAGCCAAATCAAAATTCCTATCCCAATTATTGAGCATATTAGGATCCCTGAGCACAAGAAGAGGGATTTTGTGTAAGCAAGGGTGGGATTCCCCTTAGTGTTGTAACTTTGGAAAAGCCACAAGTGTTGGAAGAGCTAGGGGAACCACCAATGGTTTATTTAGGAACTTCTTTGGTTAAATCCCAACTGAATGTGGATCCATTTTTCACTACCCTGGTTATCAAAGACAAGTTGTTACATAACTATATGTTTGACTCAGGAGCTTCATGTAATGTGATGCCTCTTGAGGTCATGAATGAATTAGGTATCAAGGTAACAACAACATATGGGAAGTGCACTACCATGGACTCTAGAGAGGTTTCAGTGGTGGGATGTGTCAAATATTTGGTTGTGCAACTTGCATCTTATCCTGGAAGGAACTTAAAGCTTGTTGTAGTCATCATTGATTGCCCTGCCAAGTGGGGGATGTTGTTGTCAAGAAAGTGGGCAGCAAGTGTTGGTGGCAGTGTGCAAATGGACATGTCTTATGCCACTATTCCCATTAAAGGAAACTTGGTGAAATTATATGGAGAGAAGAAGATGATGTACCTGATTGAAGACCCAAGCAATGCATCTTATGAAGTTTTGCAAGCAGATGCTTAATCTTAACAACTTTGTGAGTTTTGTGGATTTCAGGGAATATGAAAGTGTTGAAAATAGAGCTCCTAAGTATGTTGTTTTTTCTGGGAATTTGGTCCATGATTCAGCCTTGAAAAATGTTAAAGAGTTTGACTTAAACAAAATGGAGGAGCTTAAGAGAAAATGGATGGTTTACAAAATGAACAAAGAAAAGAAAGAGGTATATTTCCAGTTGATGAAAACATATCATAACCTCTTGGCATGGTCATATCTAGGATGACAAGAACTTGAAATTTTTCCTTGATTGTTTTCTCTAAGTCAGGGTAAACATCTTTTGTACAGTGTATAGTCGGTTGTTTGTTTCCTGTTTTTGTGTTTTGGTTCGTCGTGGTCCTTGGTGACCTATTTTTGCTAGTTTCTCTTTTTTTTTTTTTTAAGATGGCTCTATTTCTCTGCCCTGTAAAGATGACTCCACTTCCAATGGATATTTTGGCACTTGGTCTACTTTTGTTCTTATGGCACTCACAGGGAGTGCCCATCCCTAAGTCGAGCCTATGTTGGTGCTCAAAATTGTCTCGCCCCATTTGTGCCCTTGAAAATTTATTGATTTATGGCCTCTGTCATTTTATCCTTCCCCATGTTGTGCTTGGTTGGTCTTTGTTGCCATTTTTAATCTTCTCTGGGTCAAAGATCATGTATGGGTCCATATTTGTCTCCTTGTTCCTTTGTTCCTCCGGAAAAGGTCTTGTATTTTGAGTCCCCATGCTTTGTCCTTCAAAACTCACATTTTCCCATTTTCTCCATTTTCCATAGTCAAGATCTATTTTCCTTGCCATTTTTTCCTAAATAGTTGAAGAAGAATGAATTAGTGTGTCCTAAGGAATGTATTTGAGTCTTGCAACATTTTTAAAATCTCTGTCCTTGAAGAAAATTTCATTTTCAGGCTCAAATGGTCATTTCTCGGTGTTTTATAGTTTGATGGGTATTTCTCCCATTCAAATTTTCATCCTTGCATCAAAAGGAAATGTGGCATCCTTTGGTTGGATGTGGCTTGGCTAGATACTTTGAAAATTTTATAAAAGTCTCAACTTTAAAATGTGTCCACGTGGAGGAACGTGACGCTCATTTGAAGATCTACTTTTTGGTTTGACTTAGAAGTAGCACCGGGAGGACACGTGGAGGGTTGGCAGGATAGAGACACGTGGAGGCTTCCACTGGGTTTCCCATACATAGAAAAATTTCAAAAAGTTTTTGGGAATTCTGGGACACGTGGAGGAATGACACTCATTTGAAGATCTGCTTTTGGGTTTTGCCTTGGTGTAGCGCCGGGAGGACACATGGAGGCTTCTGCTACTTAGCTCAGACTTAGAAAAAATTTCATGCAGTTGGAGCAGTTTGGTAGAATAGGACACGTGGCGAGCTCACACTCATTCAGGTCTCTACTTTGGGCACCATCTTGAAGTTACTATGGAGACACGTGGAGGAACTGTGCATGTTCAGGGACCGCCCTTGAGTTTCATTTTAAAGAAGCACCAGGATGACATGTGGAGGCCTCTGCTTGCTTTGCATTTTACTTAGACTTTTCAACGGCCAAAAGGAGACTGCCTCGGAGCATGACACATGGTGCCTTCCATTGAGCTTCAAGCATTTAGACAAATCTAGCTAAAAAGGACATGTGGCAAGCCTGCTCTCGTTAAGGTATCAAATTTTTGGGAGTGCCTCAAGGTGCATCATGGTGACACATGGTAGTTTGAAAAGTCAAAGAGGCAAGGAGGTGGGCCATCGGAGGTGACTTGATTTTTTGCCCCATAAGGATTAAAATCTCAAAATCACCTGCGAGCCCGATGAGGGAAATAGTCAATGTTTTTCCCCGGTCAATGACGGAGGTACGGGCTTTCGGAGGAAAAGTGAAAATTTTTCCCTTTAAGGGAAAAAGTGTTAAAGGCATAAAAGAACTTGGGGTTCTATTGGGACCCACATCATAAACTTGAAGTAGAAGGGCAGAGCCAGTAGGGAAACTTGGAAAATTTTCCTTTTTCCAAAAGAGGGTCAAATGATAGAATTTTTCATGGTTCCTTTTAGGACCCACCTCAGGACACGTGTCAAGCCCATTTTTAGAAGCGGAGGTGTGGAGCAAAATGTAAAATTTTTACATTTTTTCAAAGGGTTAGAAAAAGGTTGAAAGAAGCCCCGAGCCCATTTTTGAATCTTCCATGTGGACGACCCATATTCAAATCAAAGATCAACGACAGTTGTGCATCTAAATCTGATTTTCCCCATTTTGATTGTAAAGCTCTTGGAAGTGCGAGTCTTCATGATTTCTTGCTATTTTCTACATGCCAAATAGAGGGGTGAGTTAATTTTGATATCTAGAGTTTGGTGGGAGAGATCTGGAGATGTCTTTCACCATTAAAATGATCTAACTCTCGAGCCCGATCTGGTTTTCATTTTTCTTCTCCTGAGCACGCAAGGGGCCAGATTTGATAGATTTAGGGCGTAGAAGTGGTTGGAAAATTGAATAAAATGTGATTTACTAGAGGAGGAGTTGAATGCGGAGGTAATTAATGATATATGCCCCTCGAGCACCTGGAGACTTTTGCAGATCTGATTCTATGAATCACGAAAGAATCATGGCGAGCACTGGTGCATTTAAAGTTTTTTTCTTTTAGGAGGAAGGGGATCTGTTGTAAAGGTTATAAATGGCATAAATTTTTCATGCAAATGGTTGGAAGTTGGAGGTCAGAGTGCTAGAGGTCGAAGAAAATTCCCAAGAGGAAAATTTGACTAAGCCTATCTTTTGAGAATCCATCTGAGAAACTAGATTATCTCTTTTTGTATTAAGTTTTATTATGTCAAGGTGGTTGCAAGTGTATAGCCATTGATGAGCTCTTAGATTTTTCTATGAAACATTCCCCTGCTAATAGACTTAATCAAATTTGAGTTATTTTTGTGTTGTCTTAAGAAAAATGTGTTTGTTTTATTTTTGAGTTTCTGCAAGTAGTTCCTCTTTTTTCTGTTGCAATCTTGTATTAAAATCTGATTCAATCACACAAGCCTCAATCCTTGTGACAATTTAGTGGCATCTGTAATTCCATTTCTTAGAAGATATTTCATTTGGGATTGGAATAAACGATTTAAAATCACTTTTCTCTCATCTATTGATAGAGATTGTCTATAAGCCTTTGGGTGTACCTTAGGCATGATTTGGCTTAGACCTTGGTGCTTTGTTGGGTTTTCTAACTCGAGCCTTCATGATAAAATCTCAGAGATTGTGTGAAAGAGTGCTAATATGGGCCTCCATTGAAGCACATATTCTAGTTGAAGAAACATTTTAGCTATTCTGTGGCATTTTGTTGGTCTGACTTTCCATTTTGTAAGGTTCCTCAAGGATCTGGTGAATCTAGTTTCACCTACCCAACCTCCCACCAAAAATTCATTTAAAAATAACCAATCCTACCCATAATACCCTTGTTTGTCATGTGCGTACACAAATGCATAATCTCTATACCAAAACATGCAAATGGAATTAGGGTCTCAAATGTCTTTAGTGTCCTTTGCCTTGTTGTGAAAATATCTCCACAATCTGGAAGTGACAACTCGAGAGAGTCATATTTGGAGTGTTGATCATATTTTTCCCAAGGTCCTCCCCATAAAATTTATGCAAAAGAAAGGTATTTGTATCTCCATTCAAATAACATAGGTTAAAAAATAGGTTCTCTTACCTTGGTTGAAAGGCACAACCTAAAATAGTTAGGATCAGATCACATCCTTTTAAGGTGCTACCCACTCCTTTTTAAAGACTGAGTGCAAAAAGATCATATAGATTGCTTCCCTGGCTGCAAAATGACACATATAATCATTTATCTACCTCTGAGTGTCCTATTAAATCCATGATGTTGCTTGTCCTTTGAAGGATATTAAATTTGGGTACCAACAGGTACAGTTTGTGGTATATCAACTATATTGGGCATTTCAGGATGAAGGATGGGAAGTGGATCCATTGGTGTAAGATCCCTTTATGCCTTCACCATGTGCTACTTCCAAGCATCTATACATAGGTTTTTAGACATGTGCCAGTTAATTTTCAATACAGATAAGATAGAATGTGACTACCAAACCCTAATGAAGACTTATGTTTATCCAAGTAAGTGTGCATATATTGAAAAATTAATTTCATTTGATATCAACTTGAAGGCCACAAGTTTGGAAATTGGAAAGTTTAAGGCAACATTGATTTATAGTTACCTGAAGCCCAAGTTTAAAAATGGGAAACATGTTGAAAATAAGTTCAAGCTTCCTGGGCCACCTAAGGGGAAACACATAGTTGGAAATCTACAAGATGAGGAGCTGATTTCTCCCCTTATAAGTGAAGAGGAAAAAATGATGGGGAACAAGAGAAGGAAGACAACGCTGGCATGGTGCATCATAAGAGACAACTAACTACTGTGGAGAAGTGAGCGTGCAAAGAAACCCCTTTATTATAGGAACCAGATGAGAAAGTGTTGGAGATAGACACTATGGAAGTAGAGGTTGAACAAATTTATGAGGAAACTAAGTTTAAAAGAGTGCTAAGAAGAACTAGGACTTAAGGAACGGGACCTTCACAACCCCTTAGAGGTCACCTAGGACTTTCCATGTGAAGGTAGAGCCTGAAAATTGAAAAAGGTGAAAGTATGTCCCCAAGAAGGATGAAGAGGAAGAGAAATATGATGATAGTGTATTGAAGACTCCAATATACACTAAGGATACAAAAGAGCCTAAAGGAGAAGAAATGAAGGGTGAAGAAGAGATAGGATAAGATAAGGGCAAGTATTCAGCATGCCTCATACTACACATTCAAATGGGGAGCACACCCCTAAAGGTAAGCACTCAAGGAGAGGAAAGGAGGAAGAGACTTATGAGACTCCTATAATCACGTATGTTGATGACCCAAGGAAAACCATACACGCATGGTTCCAAATAACATTAGAGCCCAAGGGCTTGTATGGATGGGAGCTTATGGATGCAAAAATGGAAACCACATGCACACGCAAGAAATTATCATGGAGCATGCAGACTCACATGGATGATCCTGATTTCAACGTGTGTGAATAATCATGTGTTTCACACAGGATGAAGAAGGGGCTCCATTCATGCCATGTGACTTTCAAACCCCCTATAATGTCTGATGAGCAAGTGAGCAACACATTAACTAAGGTGTCTACAAAAAGTTGCGTGTTGGAATATTAATAAAGAGGAAACTATGAGATCCCTATTATATGATAAGAAGGATAGAGATACCGAGATATAATGCTTGATAAAAGAAAAGGAGCAAGCTAAAGCAAAGGCTAAAGAATTAACAAGTATGGTGGAAGAGGTTGCAGATGAAATTTTGCAAAAGAGGTCACACTTTCAGAAGAAATTACAACAAAAGTTCCCATCTATGATGCATTATGTACATGCCCTTATTTGAATGGTCATGGAGGAAGGTCCTTTGTGTATGCAGAACCAAAGGATGTTGCGCCACAAGAGGAGAGTGTCAAGGAGACTATTGTGCATAAGATTACATGTTATGAGTCTATACTAGCATACTTTAAGGAAAGAACTTAAGAAGGCATATATGGCATTGAATATCTATGTGGTGCACCTGATGTGATAATCAAGATGAGGAAGAAGGCTATGGAAGATGAATTCCTTACAAAATGAAGAATGAAACACTTGGACGTGTGTAGAGGCTTACTTTAGTGGAAAAAAAGTGTGACGCACTTGCAACAACCTAGGACCCACACAAGGAACAAATAAAGGAGATTGAAAAAATCATCATGCGGAGGATGGATATGATGGAATGAATGGTGTCTAGCATGGCTAATTTTCTCAGGGACTTAGTAAATTAAGGTGCAAACATGACTATTGATGAAATGGAAGTCATAGCTACAGGTATTCCAAATAAAACTAATCAAGAGTTGAGTGATTGAAATGTACTAGAGGCATAAATCAAATAAAAATATCCAAAGTTGATTCTTCCTACAGATGTATAGGGCACCATGTATTCATGCATTCTTTATACATTCATTTTTCATTCTTTATTCATTTTCGTGAAGATATAAGTTATGATTACTCATTGTCGAGGGTGGCAATTAAATTAGTATGGGGTAATGTTGGGATGGTAAAATCCATCCTAAGTATGAAAATCATAGAAGGATAAGGCACATGGGTAGAAGGAACGTAAAGGCGTGTGGAAATATAGTAGAGCAGGGTGTGCCCAGGAAGGTTTGAAGTTAGGACTTAGTCATTTTGTAGTTTTCAGCTAATTTTAGGCATGGAGTTTGGGGCACATTTTTTTGGAAAACTTGAAGAACATGCAAGGACTATTTTGGACAAGAATAATATCAAACGCCATGCATAGTTTTGAGGCTATTAATAAGATTAGACTATTTTTGTGCTATTAGGTAATCTATTATTAATGAGCTTGCATGCTCTTGTATTTATCATTTAAGGGAACATGGCTATTATTACATGTAGCCTATTTTTGAAAGGTGTATGGGCGGTGAAGGGAAAGTCCCCACCCCTATAAATATCTATTGATTTGCACGGTTTTGAGATATCCATGTTTTGTAGATTCATGTTGTTGGTTTGTATGTGCACATGGCTATGGTAACTATGTTATGAATGTATGAAGCTTATGTGTTTTACATCAATTAATATAATTGATCATTGTGGCTGGATATTGATTGTTGACACATTTTTTTATTGGTTTGTGTATAGTAAAGTTAACCGTGATTCATGTTTGACTATTCATGTTATTGATTAAGATCTAGATGTGGTTTACGTAATATAATATAATTGGTTATTTGTTATGGATCTATAATATATGTATAATCATGATAAATTCTGGAAAATGCTACCACAAAAGAGGAACCTAGTACCCTTACACATGTTTTTCAGATGAGCACTCAACTTTGGCTGAGTGATGCACCAATGCACCTTGGGATGTTGGTGACAAAATCTAGGCCACAATGGTGCAAAAAGAGTGAAGACATACCACTTTTAATTAAAGGCTTTCATAATACTTGGTCACATTAAAAGATGTTAAAATATGTTTCACTAAGTTAGATTTTCTAAATTCACAGAGTTACATCCTATAGTTAATTTTTATCATTGTATAGATTCACTTTATAAGCAAGATTGATATTTAAGGTTTCCAATTTCTTATAGATGTCCTTAATGTTTCAATCAATAGACAAGAGAAATACAAACCTAGTTTTTACAATGGAAATATTTAAAGCACTACATTACTTCAAAACAACAATTACTTCAAATATTTTTAATACATCTTACTAAAAAATGAAAATTATTTCATTCTACCAAGAGTTTTGTTACTTGTTACCTATCATTTTCAATATCATAGAATAATGGAAATCTTATTTAAACATAGATATTAACCACTTCTAGGAGTAAAAGTGTAGAAATAATATTACCGCGAGGTAATAAATCTTGACTAATTTTCTATATTTTTGTTGTGTTAGTGCTCAAAATAGTCTCGCCCCATTTGTGTCTTTGAAAATATGTCGATTCACGACCTCTTCAATTTTATCCTTCCCTGTGTTGTGTTTGGTTGGTCTTATTGCCACTTTTAATCTGCTCCTGGGTCAAGATCATGTATGGGTCCATATTTGTCTCCTTGTTCTTTCGTTCCTCAAGAAAAGCTTTGTATTTTGGGCCTCCCATGCTCTATTCCTTCAGAACTCACGTTTTCCTATTTCCTCCATCTTCCACAAGATCTATTTTCCTCTGTCATTTTTTCCCTAAATACTTGAAGAAGAATGAGTTTGTGTGTCCCTGAGGATTGTGTTTGAGCCTTGCAACATTTCTAAACTCTCTGTCTTTTGAGAAAATTTCATTTTTAGGATCAAATGATCATTTCTCTGTGTTTTACGGATTGACGGGTGTTTCTCCCAGTCAAATTTGCCTCCTTGCATCAACATGGAAGTGTGGTATCCTTTGGTTGGACATGGCTCGACTTGATACTTTGAAAAATATATAAAAACCTCAACTTTAAAAATGTGTCCACGTGGAGGAACGAAGCTCATTTAAGAATCAAATTTTTGGTCTAGCTTAGAAATAGCACCAGGAGGACACATGGAGGGTTCGAAGGATAGAGACACATGGAAGCTTCTACTAGGTTTCCAATACTTAGACAAATTTCAAAAGTTTTTGGGAATTCTAGGACATGTGGAAGCTTCCACAGCTTGGCCCAGACTTAGAATTTTTTTATATAGTAGGAGAAATTTGGCGGAACAGGGACACTGGCGAGCCCGCGCTCATTCAGGGTCTTAAAATTGGGCACCATTTTGAAAAAGAGCCATGAGGACACGTGGGGCACTCCGCTCACTTTTAATTTTTTCTTATACTTTTCAAATGACCAAAAGGAGGCTGCCTCAAAGCTTGAAAAGTGGCACCTTCCACTAAGTTTCAAACCTTTAAATAATTTTTTTCGAAACAGGACACGTGGCGAGCCTGCTCATTCAGGGACTCAAATCTTTGGGACCACCTCAAGGTGTGCCATTGTGACACATGGCAGTTTGAAAAGTCATAAGGGGAGGGACAACGGATCATCGGAGGCAACTTAAACCTTTTGCCTCTTTATCTCAAAGGGTTAAAATATCAAAAATGGCCCGCAAGCTTGACAAAGGAAAAATTCAAAATATGTTTCTAGTCAAAGGGGTGGGAAGGCGGATCATCGAGGGCAAATTGGAAACTTTTCCCCTTGTATTCAAATGACTCAAAATATCAAAAAATCATGAGGAGCTGAGGGAAATAATCAATGTTTTTCCCTGGTCAATGTTTTGCCGAGGGAAAAGTGAAAAATTTTCCTTTCAAAGGGAAAAGTGCTAAAGGCATAAAAAGACCCGGGGTCCCACTCAAAAACTTGAAGCGGAAGGGACCTACAAAAATTGGAAAATCAAAAAAAAAAAGAGTCAAATGGCATAAGGGCCTTTAGGACCCACCTCGGGAAAAATTGGATTTTCAGGTGTGAGGTGCGGAAAAATGTAAAATTTTTACAATTTTTTAAAGGGTCAAGAAAAGGTCAAAGGAAGCACCCGAGCCCATTTTTGCATCTTCCATGTGGATGGCCCATATTCAAATCAAAGATCAATGGATGTTGAGTATCAAAATATGATTTTCCCCCCATTTTTTGTGTAAAACACCTAGAATTTTGAGTCTTCATCATTTATTGCTATTTTTTAGACACCAAGCAGAGGGGCGAGTTAATGTTGATATATGAAGTTTGGTGGGAAGATATGGAGAACGTCTTTCGCCATTAAAATGGTCTGACTCTCGATCCCGATTTGGTTTTCTATTTTTATTCTCCTGAGCATGGAAAGAGCCATTTTTATAGAATAGGGGTGGAGGTGGTTGGCGAATGGATGGAAACGTGTTTTGTCCGCAAAAATAGTTGAATGCTGGAAGGAATCAAAGAGATTTTCCCTCAAGCACCTGGTAACTTCTTGCAGATCTGATTCTGCGAATCACGATAGAATCATGGCAAGGACTGGTGCGTTTAATTTTTTTTTTTTTTTGGAGGAAGGGGCTCTTTTGTAAAGGTTATAAATGGCATGAATTCTTTTGTGCAATAGGTTGGGAGTTTTTGGAAAGGTCAGGACTGATTTTTCCAGCAGAAAAAGCTTAACAGAGCCCATCCATTTTTGAGAAGCCATTTCAGAATCCTATATCTCTCTTTTTGTATTAAGTTTTATTGTGTCAAGGTGGTTACAAGTGTACAGCCATTGATGAGCTCTGATATTTTCTATGAAACTTTCCCCGCTAATAGACTTAATCAAATTTGAGTTATTTCTATGTTGTCTTGAGAAAAATGTGTTTGTTTTATTTTTGAATGTCTGCAAGTAATTTTTCTTGTTTCTATTGCAATCTTGTACCAAAGTTTGGTCAAATCACATAGGTCTCATCTTTGTGATAGTTTAGTGGCATCTACAATTTCATTTCTCAGAAGATCCTTCATCTGGGATTGGGATAAATGGTTTAACATCACTTTTCTTTCATCTTGTTGATAGAGATTCTCTGTAAGCCTCTGGGTGTACCTCAGGCATGACTTATTTTAAATCTTGGTGCTTTATTGGGTTCTCTATCTCAAGCCTTCATGATAGAATCCCACAAATTTTTGTGAAAGAGTGCTAATTTGGGCCTCCATTGAAGCACATATTCTAGTTGAGGGAACAATTTAACTTTTTGTACATTTTTTTGATTGAATCTTTCCATTTTGCATATGCTCTCAAGGTTCTCGTGAGTCAAGTCCATGTTGTCTCCCCTTCCACCAAAAATATATTTAAAACAACTAATCCTACAACTACTACCCCTGTCTTTGCTTTGTATACCCACATAAGACCAAAATCCTTTTACTAAAGCATGCAGGATAGATCAGGTTTCCAAATGTCTTTAGTAACCTTTTCTTTGTTGTGAAGATATCCCCATAATGTGGAAGTGACAACTCGTGAGAGTCAGATTTAGTGTGTTGATCATATTTTCCCCAAGGCCTTCTCTATAAAAATTATGCAAAAAGAAAGGTATCTATATCTCCTTTCAAATAACAGAGGTTACAAAATAGGTTCTCTTACCTTGGTTGAAATGCACAACCTAAAATAGTTAGGATAAGATCACATCCTTTTAAGGTGCTACCCACTCCTTTTCAAAGACTGAGTGCTAAAAGATTAGATAGATTGCTTCCCCGGCTGCAAAATGACACATATAATCATCTATCTATCTTTGAGTGTCTTGTTGAATCCATGATGCTACTCGCCTTTGAAGGAGATTAAATTTGGGTACGAACACACTTCTGGCATTGTTGTCGGGGATTGAAGAATGCAATATCAATACTAATTTTTGATCCACTGCTAATTCATATCTATTTGACCTATCAACAACACCAACACTTCTAGTGACTCTACTTTGGGACTACAATTCACTTATGGCCCTAGTAAAACACTTCTTGTATGTTGTAACTGTTGTGTGCAATTCTTTTAGTGTTCACACTTAGTGCACTAGTCTCCATTTGATAAATCCAGATAAAGAAAGGTCATAATCTTTCTATTTCCAGTTTCTGGCATTGATAGACACTTGACAGATCATATTTAGTGCATTTACACAACTAAGGTTGAAATCCTTAGTGGAAACTCCCTGTTGACTTGATCTTGATAAGGACCAGTGTCTTAAAACTCTGTTAAGTTCAGATTTGTTACTAATATTTACAAAGATGGAAGGAAGAAGATCTTTCTTTGCTAGGGATCCTGCTAGGACACTATTTCAAGAGCTAGGAAAAGCAAAATCGGAAGGAAGGAAAGACTGGAGAGATGTTGGAGATCACTAGTCAAGGAGAAGGATCTCCATTGATGAAAGTGATCGGCCTATCATTAAAGAATTCCATTAAAGTGAATCTGAATTAGGTATCCTCTTTATGGAATTGAATTCTCCAACTGGAGAGGGGCCTTCATTTGATTTTGAAAGATTTTCTTCACATTCTGCACCATTTTTTTAAGTTGATAGGGATTTCCAAGAAGCAAGGCCTTTAGAGGGTCTCCATTTTGAAAACTACACTCATGTGTTCTAAGGACCCTCTACCCCTCATCAATTTGTCACCCTCCAAGATCACCTCCTTGAATTAATATGGCTCATCCCAGACCTCCATTTTTTGTAAACACCTTTGGACCTATAAATTTTGTGGGAATGGCTAGTTATCCAAATGTAGTACCTCAAGATGTGAGGAACAAACTTCCAAAGTTACAAGGAAACAATGCCATAACTGGTGACCAACATTTAAAGCTCTTCCTCAATATGATGGAAGATTTTGAGATAGAACATGAAGATGTGTACATGAAATTGTTTTTTCACACTCTAGAGGAGGATGCAAGTTACTGGTACAAAGCATTGTAATATAGGAATAATGTAGTGCTCATTTCCACAACCACTTGAGACCCAAGAAACAACCTAGGGTTAGCTAGAAAAATTATGGAATAATTTTTTTATTAGAAGTATCTACAACTAAGTTGCAAGACATCAGTTTTCACTAATAGGTTCTGGAACAAAACCTATTTACTAATACACAAGTCTCCTTTATTAACTTATAACAAGTTCACATGGTTCTAAAATTAGGGTTACATGTTCTGGTTAGATTCAGGGAGTAATCTTACCCCATGCTTGCTCTCTAACAGCTCAGAACTTCAACTAGATTTTTCTCCTACCAAACACTTCCAAAATTTCTCTAAACCATTCCCAATGGATAGGAAATTTTCTCACCTTTTGGTGATATAAGGAAGTCCCCTAACTCCTTACAGAACTCAAGTTATGAGTGGGCAGAGTTTGGGGATCAAATTTTCCACAAGAGGGACACATGTCACCCCCTGGTTGATTGGCGGGTGTTGGGGAGAAAATTATCCCCAAGGGTAGGTTGGTGGGTCACGGGGCAGCATTGGGAAATTTTTCCAATGCAGCTCAAAGGAAAAATGCGCTCCATGCCCCCGCGGGTCCCCAGGGGAAATATGTCGAGTCTTGGCACCAAGTGAGGAAGGGGTAAGGGAAGGGTGGAGCAGTGGGTCGATTTGGCACTTTGCACCCATGAAGGAAAAAGAGAAGAAAGGATGCCCAAGTCTACGCACACCTGTAGCCACAAGGGGACACGTGTCAAGAGGAGGGGAAAACCCCTTTGGTGGGTTGGCGGGTCACGGGGTGATTTTTGGAATTTTTTTCCCATGCGGCACAAAAGAAAAATTTCTCCCGAACCTCCACCACCACCCACAACGTGCCACATGGCACCCTCTAGATTGGCTATGAGCCGGTGGGGCAAAATGGAAATTTTTCCAAAATTTTCAAAAAAGCCAAAAGGGCAAAAAAATTTTCATGCCCTCCATGCTTGCTGCCCCGTGAGGACACGTGGCAGCCTCTGATTGGCCGCGGGCTAGTGTAGAAAAAAGGTGAAAATTTTCCCGAGCCCAAAATTTTGAAAATTTTCTAAGGGCAATTTTGATGGGAAATTTTTGGGTTACAGCCCTCCAGGGAAAATTTTCCCAAATTTTCCCACCAAGGCACAAAAACTTCAAAGTGTCATAACTTGAGCTAGAAAGCTTGGTTTTGAAAAAACAAGGACTTTTTGGAAAGCTCTCAAAGCCCTCTTTACACAAAAACATAAAATTTACTTTTTGATGAATTTTTAAGGGTTAATTTTTAAAAAATCTATAGGATTTTAATTGGCAAACTAGCAATTTCAACTCATAAATTTGATAAAATTAGAACTCCTTTGCTCAACATGTCAAACAGACATGGAGGATCAGTCTAGGGATGGTTTAGAGGGTTTTAGGGAAGTCAATTTATTCAATTTGTTCAAGGTTGCATTTTTCTAGCAATAGACAAAAAAATGACTGTGCAAGCTCCGAATTGAAATTCATTAAGTTTTGGAGATTCATTCTTGACTGTTATAGTGAATTTGAGTTCCTTAGGTATTAATAAGTCTAAATTTCAATGTTTCATAACTTATTGTTTAGTGCAAGTATGGACTATTCATTTTTATTAAAATGTGAATTGCCAGAGTGAAGTACATTACAGTGAATTGTTTCTTTTAATTGAATATCCATTTTGTCATTTAAATGTGCATATGATCCCTAAACTAGTCAAATAAATTTAATTAAAACCAATCAGCCATTCAATAAATTTTTACAAAGTCTTATTTCTAAATGCAACTCATTCCAAGAGAACAATATACAATCTTTTATTTCATATGCATGCTTCTTTTCCAAACAGAAAATTACAATATTTAACAACAATTTTGAATCTAATACACCATACAATTTTAAAAGGAACTAATGCAATCCTTTATTGATATTCCAATGCAACTTTACAACTTATCACTTTTCCAATTTGATTTGGTTTCAAAATATAAAATACAATACATATAATATCATTTACATTTCTCTTCCCAAAACAAAGAACAAATATGATTTTCCTTTACATTACTCAATTCAAATTCAATCTTCCATCTACAATACATTAACTTCTCATTACAATAATTACACAGCTCGTCCACTCAAGGTGGGAAAGGTTACATTGAATTTCCACAACAATAAGGGATTGTCAAACTGTATTCTTCTTTCTCCAAACAACAACATGCTAGTTTCTCCATCATTTATCTTTGATCACAACAAGGAAGGGGGAAAGGCAACACTCTCCACCCAACCAAGACATCCAATGAGAAGGGAGAATCCATCCTTCCTCATTGGCCCCTGAGCCCCAACCATATTGAAATAAAGTATGAACATCAACACATGGCAACAAGGGCTTCTACAACAACAACAAGCATTCTTTTCACATGCATACAACAATAAGAAAAAATATAGTCCAAGAAAAGACAATAGTTCCCAACTGCATTTGAAATCATTCACACAACACATAGGCTTGATCAAGCAAGCCAACAAGAGCAAGAACTATGGGGAGATACTTATGCCTCCCAATTTGGAATTGGGCATCCACCAAAATCATACCACCATTAAACACATCAAATCCCATAAACCTTATATCTCCCAACCCCTCCTTATGCCCCCAAAGTTTATCCCTTATGCCCCCAAGAGTAAGAAATGCAAGCAGTTTCTTTTCCAAGGTGGATCCCAATCCAAAACTCCCTCCACAATAGAACTAGTGCCATTGCAATCCCTTATGCCCCCCATATGAAATCCCCATAGTCTTCTCCTACACCATGCCCTAAGCAATCTACCCAACCAGCCAAGAACACAAACACAACACCATATAAACATGCATGCAAGAGAAGGAAAACAATTAAAACACAGCTCAAGATGCCTACCTCTCCATAATGGAGTTTGTTCCAAGATCCAAAATCTTTCTAACTATCAAAGTGCAGTCTAAAACCAAAAATTTCCAAGCATGCAATCACTCCAAACTTCCTCCATAACAAGCTCCAAAAACAGCAAGCAAAAATGCACCCCAAGAGGAATGAACAAAGTTCCAACAACCATAAACAAGCAAGGAGTTTCACTTTTATAGGAGAGGGAAGAGAAGAGGATGATGTGGATCCATGTGGGATGCCACATCATTCTTCCTCAACCCCAAGAGGAAAGTCAACATCCTTCACCAAATCACAATAAATAAAATGAAAAAATGACTTACACACTCCAAAATGGCCCATACTCCAAAAGGACTGAATTAAAAATATGTAAGGGAAGTGCAATTAAAACTTACAAATTGTCACTTCAAAATGCAATAAAAATACCTAAATTTTACCTCTAAACCATAGGCATGGTTGGTGGATCATTTTAAGAGGTGTGGGACAAGTTTAACTTGTCCCACAAGCCTCCAAATTTGGCCTCCAAGGGAAAATTCTAATTCCTAAGGAGATGGAGTGTTTAACACTCCAAAAATCTACATTACATACTCTTACATGTTTCTTACACATTCACTCACACACTCTTCCAACATTAATATTTAAAATCAACAACTTTATTAATTACATTCCACATCCCAATTTAATTTAAATGAAATTTAACTATATGACCTCTCACATTAATCTACCACATTTAAATTAATTAAAAGAAGGAACACATTACAAATAAAATACATACAACAATAATTAAAAAGGAACACATAAATAAAACACATATCCCATGGTCACATATAATGGAAATCCCCCCCATGGGAATCCCTAACAAATACTCACACAAAAAATAGTTACCATGGTGACCTTGTTGATTTCACCCAGAATTTTAATATGGTTAGTCTCCAGTCCCCCGACATTGTTGTGATTTTTAACCTGTAAAATACAAATACCTCCTTCAGCCTCATGGCCATATCAGAACATCCAAAATGATATAAACAACATTTCCAAATCATCTGAACACATGAATCACAACAATATCAAGAATTTAACATTATCATTTTTAATTCATAAATCAACTATATCATCATCAAGAATCTACCATACTAGGCTACTCCAAATATCAAGTGTCACAAGTCCAAATCAATATCCATAATATGTCCATGTCAACAATATATCATCAACCACATATATAAAATGTCTCTAGCAATCATCATGTATAATAACTGAATTCAGATCAATAATAATCCATGACCTAACATCTAACCATCATACTAAAACAAAACCTAATAGTTCCATAGTATGATCAATAGTATCAAAATCAGTATCTAAAAGTGTTAAAGGGAAGTGGGCACTACAAATAAACTTTTCTTTCATCTTCTTTACCATTTTATTCATGTTTCATATCTTTCCCTTTCTATTTCTTTGTCTTTGATTTTACAGTTGATCCCACCATATCAATGCATTTCTGCCAACTTAGTGCATGTAAACTTAACCTTCTTCTCCTCTGAAAGGGTTTTCCACTCAAAATAAATTTCCATACAATTCAAAAATTCAATCAAGTCCTTTGTCGTAACTCTCCACCACAGTCAAGAACATTAATCTTGATGTCATAATTTTATCCCTCTAAAGCTCAGATCAATATCTCCTCAAATGGTCTCTCATTCAAGGTGTCTTCATCTCTCTCATTTTCTTCCTCATCTCCTCCTTCATTCATTAATGGAGGTACTTTTTCAGTATCACTATCTAGGTCCACATCCTCATTTACTTGTCTCCTTCTATGATGGGTAACCTCTCTTGTGAGCTCAATGAATTGTCTCTATAATTCCTACATATGCCTATTCATTTAGGCATAACCTCTCTTTTCGCATCTAGCCATGCTTATATAAAATATAGGTAAAAATTACATAGAAAAATGTAATATATTACCTTAACTATTCCCACAAGATCAAAATCATGTTTTGATACCAATTGATGTGGATCCAACCGTAAGAGGTTGAAATACCTCCAAAACACACACAAATAGTTTGTAAATTAAAAAAATCTTCAAAATAGGTTTCTTCTCATTGTGGAATCGACACTAATCTTTTACATCATTATAATCTTCCTTATATTTCACATCTACTCTAAAAAACCCTAAAATGCCAAAAATTACTTACTAGAAAAACACCTCAGATGGACCCCAAAATTTGCGTGTGAAATATGCCTTCATGAATTGAGGCTCACACAAATTTTTGAGTTATTCTAAAAATCACAAAAAAAAGTTATTAAAACTCTAAGACCTAGTCAAAAGAGAAAAATGTTTAGAACCAATTTTAGACCACTAGATGAAGGAATTTGGCCTTGAAAATATGCTGAGATGGCCTCAACCATTGAAAAAATGTTGGCCTTAGTATAACACTAATGAGGATATACCACCATGGAATATTTCAAGACGATACAACGGTTAGGATAAAAATTTATGGCCTTCATAAGTTATACTCCCACATAAATAGTAGTATATTCATTATTAAAAAACTTTTGATGATTGCTTAATATGTATTAAGTCTATCATATCTGTGAGCCACACACATATCTTAGAAAGTTGGAGGTGATTATTTTTAGAAGTTCTCAAAAATATTTTTTAAAATTTAAGAATTTCACACGAATTGTAGACAAGCATTTTTCACCATAGCCCTTCTTTTGACAATTTTAAAAGTAACTTGCACTTCTCTATCGTCAAATGATTTTTACATTTTAATTTTGTTTTACATGCAAAATTTTTCCTACCCTTTTCTGACTGGTTTGAGGCCTTGGGAAGGGTTGTGAAAGGCCCAATTTTGAATCATGGACCCCAGACTGATTGTCATCAATAGTTAAAAGAGGATTAAATGTCATGGGGTTAAATTTGATGGTCATTTAGACGTATTTTTTGATTTTACCTATAAAACACTTTTAAATATTTGCAATAAATGTCACATACAACTTACACACTTAAAATTTGACCAAAATTATATATATATATATATATATATATATGTCTACAAAAAAACTTAAATAAATATATAATAATCAATATAAATATAACAATTATTATATTTTAGAGTAGGAGTCTTAAAAATGACCGACACCTAAAAAATGTTTGACATGCATAGGTGGCCATCAAATTTAACCCTTGGGACTCATGACCCAAAGATTGTCAATGTCAGTGATGTTTCTACATTATTATTTGCTAGCTAATTAATATTTTCTATCTATATTCATAATTAAATTACCTTTTAATCACCATTCTTTTTTAAACGGGATTATTTCATTTAAAATTGTTTGGGGTGATGGTTCTAGAAATGACCTCAACATTCATTGTATTTATCATCCTTTGTTTTGTAAGGAGGGTATGCATACTTCCTTTGTATTATTTCTTTAATGTGTAGATCATGTGACGAAATTCATTTTTCAACTAGATTATATATATAATTATCAATTGCAGATGAGTTGCAAAATATATCGAAAGGGATGTCAAATTAATATTTTTAGTCATCTAAAGTTATAGTTGAAGAAAATTTTCCCCAAGGATCTCAAATATTCTCTATCTAACACCATGGCGCATATGTTAGCTATTAACTCTAGAGCATAGTTTCATAAATTATAGCAACTACTTTTGAGAATCATAAATTAAGTAAATTTTAAATATTAAACATCACCTAAATATTAGTACCATGCTTAATATTAATTGTGGATAGTGATTATTATTTGTGGATTGATCCATCATCGATAAAGTATAGAAAAAATCAAGTTTTTGTAAAGTATCATGTGGCTTGATAATTAAAAATTTGAAAACTGTTACCAAACATTCTACATATTATTGGGGTTTACCCCATTTTTCCAATTTGGTTTTGTTAAACCTTCTTGATTTTCTACTAGATTTTTTCCTGTTATTGTTTATTGTAAACATTTATGCATTACACTTCTATTAAACACTAATATAATTTCCATTCATTTGGAAATTTTTACAATTAATGTGTTACACATTCTCCTTTCAAGTGACAATATAAAAATGTTCATCACCATGGAGGATGAGTTCATTAATGAGATTATTGTGGAATTCTGATTTGTTAGGGATTATGGAACGTTTTCGATCTACAACATGTTGGTACCTAAATTTAATATCCTTCAAACGCCGAAAAGCATCATGGATTCAACAATACACTCAAAGGAAGATAGATGATTATATGTGTCATTTTGCAGCTAGGGAAGAAATCTATCTGATCTTTTAGCACTCAGTTTTTGAAAAGGAGTGGGTAGCACCTTACAAGGATGTGATCTTATCCTAACTATTTTAGGTTGTGCCTTTTAACCAAGGTAAGAGAACATATTTTGTAGCCTCTATTATTTGAAAGGAGATATAGATACCTTTCTTTTTGCATAAGTTTTATAGAGAAGGCATTGGGGAAAATATTATCAACACACCAAACCTGACTCTCACGAGTTGTCACTTCTAGATTATGGGGATATCTTCACAACAAGGCAAAGGTTACTAAAGACATTTGGAAACCTGATCTATCCTGCATACTTTAGTAAAAGGATTTTGGTCTTGTGTGGGTATACAGAGCAAAAAAATAGGGGTAGTAGTGGTAGGATTAGTTATCTTAAATAGATTTTTGGTGGAAGGGGAGACAGGTGGAATTGACTCACCAGATCCTTGAGAGATTATGCAAAATGGAAAGATTCAACCAACAAAATGCCACAAAAAGTTAAATTTTTCCCTCAAATAGAATATGTGCTTCAATGGAGGCCCAAATTAGCACTCTTTCACACAACTTGCGGGATTCTATCATGAAGGCTCAAGCTAGAGAACCCAATAAAGAACCAATATTTAAACCAAGTCATGCTTGAGGTACACCCAGAGGCTTACAGAGAATCTCTATCAACAAGATGAAATAAAAGTGCTTTTAAACCATTTATCCCACTCCCAAATGAAGGCTCTTATGAGAAATGAAATTGCAGATGCCACTAAACTATAACAAGGATTGAGACCTATGTGATTTGACCAAAATTTGGTACAAGATTGCAACAGAAACAAGAAAAATTACTTGTAGACATTCAAAAATAAACAAACACACTTTTCTAAAGAAAACACAAAAATAACTTGAATTTGATTAAGTCTATTAGCAGGGGAAAGTTTCACAGAACAATCTCAGAGCTCATTAATTTTTGTACACTTCCAACCACCTTGACACAATAAAACTGAATACAAAAAGAGATATATAGGCTTCTTAAATGGATTCTCAAAAATGGATGGGCTCTGTCAAGCTTTTTCTGCTAGAAAAATCAGTCCCGACCTTTCCAAAACTCCCAACCTTGTACATGAAAGAATTTTTTCCATTTATAACCTTTAAAATAGAGCCCCTTCCTCCAAAAAGACAAAACTTTAAATGCACCAGTGCTCGCCATGATTCTTTCATGATTCACAGAATCAGATTTGCAAGAAGTTACCAAGTGCTCGAAGGAAAATATCTTGATTCCTTCCCACATTCAACTCTTTTCTAGGAAAAAACATGTTTCCATCCATTCACCAACCACCTCCGCTCCTATTTTGTCAAATCTGGCTCTTTGCATGCTCAGAAGAAGAAAAATAGAAAACCAAATCGAGCTCAAGAGTCAAACCATTTTAATGGTGAAATACGTTCTCTAGATCTTCCCACCAAACTTCATATATCAACATTAACTCGCCCCTTTTCTTGGCGTGTAAAAAATAGCAAGAAATGATGAAGACTTGCACGTCCAGGTGTTTTATAGAGAAAATGGGAGGAAAATAAGATTTTAATACTCAGCAATCATTGATCTTTGATTTGAATATGGGTCGTCCACATGGAAGATGAAAAAACCGGACTTGGGGCTTCCTTTGACCTTTTCTTGACCCTTTAAAAAAATGTAAATTTTTAACATTTTTCTCTGCACCTCCGCCTTTGAAAATGGGCATGACATGTGTCTAGAGGTGGGTCCCAAAGGAACCACGAAAAATTCTGCCATTTGACTCTTTTTTGGAAAAAGGAAATTTTTTCCAAGTTTTCCCCATAGCTCCGCCCTTCTGCTTCAAGTTTCTGATGTGGGTCCCAGCGGGACCCTGTGTCTTTTTATGCCTTTAGCACTTTTCCTTTGAAAGGAAAATTTTTCACTTTTCCTCTGAAAGCCCGCAACTCTCGTAGTTGACCGGGGAAAAACATTGACTATTTCCCTCGGGCCCTCAGGATTTTTTTATATTTTGAGTGATTTGAATACAAGGGGAAAAATTTCCAAGTTTCCCCCGATGATCCGCCTTCCTACCCCTTTGACTAGAAACATATTTTGACTTTTTCCTTTGTTGGGCTTGTAGGCCATTTTTGATATTTTAACCCTTTGAGATAAAGAGGAAAAAGGGTTAAGTTTCCTTCGATGATCCATTGCCCCTCCCCTTATGACTTTTCAAACTGCCACGTGTCATAATGGCATACCTTAAGGTAGTCCTAAATATTTGAGTCCTCAAACGAGTGCGGGCTCGCCACGTGTCTTGTTCAGACACAATTTTTTTGAAGGCTTTAAGCTCAGTGGAAGGTGCCACTTGTCAAGCTTTGAGGCAACCTCCATTTGGCCATTTGAAAAGTATAAGAAAAAATGCAAAGTGCGCGGAGTGCCCCACATGTCCTCATGGCATTTTTTCAAAATGGTGCCCAAGTTGAAGACCCTGAACAAGCACGGGCTCACCAAGTGTCTTTGTTCCACCAAACTGCTCCAACTGCATAAAAAATTGTGTAATTCTAGGCCATGCTATAGAAGCCTCCATGTGTTCTCCCGATGCTACTCTAAGAAAAACCAAAAGTAGATCTTCAAATGAGCTTCGTTCCTCCACGTGTCTTGGACTTCCCAAAAACCTTTTTAAATTTGTCTAAGTATGGGAAACCTAGAGGAAGCTTCCATGTGTCTCTATCCTGCCAACCCTCCACGTGTCCTCCTAGAGTTATTTCTAAGCTAGACCAAAAATTTGATTCTCAAACGAGCGTCGTCGTCCGTCACGTGGACACATTTTTAAAGTTGATGCTTTTTATAGATTTTTCGAAGTATCAAGCCGAGCCATGTCCAACCAAAGGATGCCACGTTTCCCTGTTGATGCAAGGACGCAAATTTGACTAGGGAGAAATGCCTATCAAACCGTAAAACATAGAGAAACAACCATTTGAGCCTGAAAATGAAATTTTCTTGAAAGATAGAGAGTTTAGAAATGTTGTAAGGCTCAAACACAATCCTCAGGGACACACAAATTCATTCTTCTTCAAGTATTTAGGGAAAAAAAGGAAGGGACAACAAATCTTGAATGTGGAAGATGGAGGAAATGGGAAAATGTGAGTTTTGAAGGAATAGAGCACGAGAGACCAAAAATACAGAGCTTTTCCAAGAGGAATGAAAGAACAAGGAGACAAATACGGACCCATACATGATATTTGACCCAAGAGCAGATTAAAAATGGAAATAAGACCAACCAAACACAACACAGGGAAGGAGAAAATGGTAGAGGCCATGAATCAGTAGATTTTCAAAGACACAAATGGGGCAAGACTATTTTGAGCACCAACATTGGCTCCGACTTGGGGATGGGAACTCCCTGTGAGTGCCACAAGAACCATAGTAGACCAAGTGCCAAAATATCGATTGGCAACATAGTCATCTTGCAGAGAATAGAAATAGAATCCATCTCCAAAAATGAATAGAGAAGCTAGCAAAACAGGTCACCAAGGACCAGAATGAACCAAAACACAAAAATAGGAAACAAACAACAAACTATACATTGTACAAGAGGTGTTTACCTTGATTCAGGGGAATCAACCCAATAAATTCTTATGATTCCCATCATTAACAGTATTTCAAGCAATTCACCATCTAGATCCTTCAAAAATAAGGTGTGTTCACCAATTCTGATGTCAATGGAGTAGGGGACCATCCACAATGAGTCAAACTTTCCATGCTTTCCCTTATCCTCATGCCTGTTATCCCATAGTAGCACAAGATCTCCAATATTAAAGGCTTTGGGAGTGACCTTCTTGTCAAACAGTTTCTTTAGCTTTTCTTTGAACTTTATATGCCTCTGGTGGGATGCCCTCCTCTCTTCATCAAGCTCAATAATCTAGTTGATCCGGGCATCATAAGGACTCACTTCTTGATCTTCCAGTTGAATGAACTGATATGAAGACAATTGCACATATAGGGGCAGTAGGGCCTGAGTCCCATATACCAACTCAAATGGACTCCTTCCAGTGGCTCTTTTAACAATGATCTTATTAGCCCAGACAACAAACTTTAGTTGTTCACCCCATTTTCTCTTGTTCAGCTCTAAGGTTCTCCTAATAATCTTCAACAAATTCTTATTTCTAGACTCATCTTGTCCATTTCCTTGGGGGTTATAATTAGAGGCATATGTTAGATTGATCCCATATCCTTTGCACATTACCACCAAAGGTTTAGCTCTGAAGCTCATTACATTATCGGATATGATTTTAACCGGTACTCCAAACCTGTAAATAATATTATTTATCACAAAATCCATGACAACTTGGTGTGTAGCCTTCTTGGTGGGGATTTCTTTCACCCACTTGGTAAAGTAGTTAGTGGCTACAAGAATCCACTTATGGCTAGCACTTGAAGGGTCTAAAATCTCACCAATGAATTCCATTCCCCATTGCTTGAATGGGGCTTCAATTGACACAAAGGAAATGAGCTCAAGCTTTCATTCTTCTAGTGAAGGAGCCTTTCACATCTTTCTAACAAACATGGTTACATCCTTTAATATATTTGGCCACCAATAACCAGATCTTAGGATCTTATGTGTTATGACTCTTACAACAAAGTTCCCCCCATAAACAAATCCATGGAGATCAACGATTATTTTGGGGGCTTAATCTTCAGTGATGCATCTTAAGAGGACTCCCTCTAGGTTCTTCCATGCCAACCCAAAGTCAGTAATAACAAATTTTTGGGAAGCCAACTTAAGATCTCTCTTCTTATTCATATTCAAATACTTAGGGCATTTTAAATGTTTGAGATAGAACATCACATCCTTGTACTAATTAGAATTTATCAATTTTTCAAAAATAGCTGCCCTTTCTTCTTCAACTTCATTTACCTCAATGGTCTGCAAGTTGCTCTCAGCCATAAGCTTAGCTAACCCCAAAACTCTCACCAACTTTGTGGTTTGGATGTCCATATCATACTCTTACAACTTGTTCACCCACCTACATCTCTTGCTTGAGACTTCCATCTCTAACAAGATGTCTTTAACCATGGTATGAGGAACATAAGCAACAACTTTTGAACTTAAAATCTAAGGCCTGAAAACCTTTGTTGCTTTGACAAAGGAAAATTCCTACTTCTCCATAATGGTATATTTTATTTATGCTCCTTACAAGGCCTTACTGAAAAAGGAAATGGGCCTCTCAGCCCCTTCATCATCATTCTGCAGCAGGACATAAGAAATAGTGTTTTCTGAAGCAAAAGAAAATAGTTGGAAAGGTTTCTTGTAATCTGGGGCTACTAAAATAGGGGCATGCTTCAATGCCTCTTTGATTCCATTGAAAGATATGATGGAATCCTCTTCCCATTTGATGACTTGATCCTTCTTGAGCATGGAAGTGATTGGGATGGTCAACTCAACAAATTTCGACACAAACCTCCTAAGGAAGTTTATCTATCCAAAGAAAGACTGAATTCCTTTCTTGGTTCTTAGGATTGGGACCTTGCCGATGGCTGCCACTCTTTCTAGATCAATCATCACTCCCTCATGTGACATGATGTGACCAATAAATTTTGCCTTTTACACTCCAAAATGGCATTTCTTTGGATTGAGTGAAATGCCATATTCCCTACATCTGATCAACATCTTCTCTAAGTGCAGCAAATGGTCACTTCTCTTTCTTGAAAACATTGTTACATTATCTTGCTAGACAACAATGAAGTCATTGATGTAACCAAAAAAATCAACATCCATTTCTCTCTAAAAAGTGGCTCAAGCATTCATCAGACCAAAGGGCATCCTGATAGACACATATGTTTGCCATGGAGTAGTGAAGGATGTATTTATCCTTTCTGATTCTTTTACCATGACTCTGGTTATAACCAGGGAAGCCATCTAAAGTAGAAAGAAACTCATAACCAAGTCATCATCCTGTAACATGTTTTCCAAGTTAGGTAAAGGATAGTTTTCCTTCATTGAGGCCTTGTTCAGATACCTGAAGTCTACACACAACCTAATATCACCATTCTTCTTTCTTCTGGTACTAGGTTGGTGACCCAAGAAGAATACCTTGTGGGCTAGATAATCCCTCCATCTCTCAGTTTTTTCAGTTCTTCTTGGATTTTGAGAGATAAGAGAGGATTAATTGGCATCTACTTATTCCTGAATGGTTTTGCATTGGGATCCAAGGGAATCTCATGCTGGAACAAGTCTTCTCTATATGCTTTGAGCTCAGAATAGGTTCAAGCCATGCAATATTGGTATTTCTTTAACAACTGGATGTATGATTGCTTTTCCTTCTTGCTGAGACTACTTTGCCCTAACTAAATATTCCTTGATTTTTTATCTGTACCAAGGTCATACTCCTCAACATCCCTTGAGGCTACCATATGGCTGTTAATAATGCAGGTCATCATTATCAAAATTCAATTCAAGAGCAACCAGCCCTCTAGGAATGGTGTTGGTCTTCAACTGGATGATGCCTTTTCTGAATAATGTCTCCTTCCCCTCTGTTGCACATACCAATGGATCCCAATCAATGTTTTGATAGGAAAATTCTTCTCGGTTTTGTAGAAATCTTTGAATCTGAGCATCATCATCAAAGACCTGCCAATGTTTTATATTTTCGGGACAAGAGGGTCTTGTCAATATCTCGACCTCATATTCACTATAAGGGGATGTTGCAAAATTTTCAAACTGAGACCCCAACACTGCTAGCTTGTCTGCCAAGTCATTAAACCTTCTGTCGTGATGCACTATATTTAAGGAGTTAAACATCTCAATGAAGTCCCAAACTTCATGCTTATATTGCTTCATTCGCTGATTTTTGGTGGCATACAGTTTTCTGACTTGCTTTAAAATCAAATTTGAGTCTCCTTTGACAATGATGTCCTTAACACCATACTTCCAAGAAATTCTTAGGCCTAACAATAGTGCCTCATACTCAACAATGTTATTAGTGCACTCGAAGTTAAGTTTGAAGGAAAAAATGAACCTTTCCTGGCTTGGAGATATCAAAACAACACCGGCTCCATTTCCAAATTTGGATCAAGCTCCATCAAACAACAGGATCCAAGGAAAGCTTACCTGCTCAAGACACTTAGACTACTCAATATTATGCTCCCTTCCGTTAGTTAATCCCACAAAGTTGTCACCATCAATGTTTGTGTAAAATACCTCATAGGACACATTGTTGGGATCCTTAATAAGGTGCAACATTTTCTTCTCCCCATACATCTTGACAAGGCTGCCTTCAACTGGGATGGTGGCATAAGACATGTCTATTTGGACACTCCCACCAACACTTGCATCCCATTTTCTTGACAGCAACATACCCCACTTGGCTAGGCAATCAACTATGACAATGTCAAGTTTGAAATTTTTACCTAGATAGGGCTGCACCACCAGACCCTTCACAAATCCCAGTACTGGCACTTCTCTAGATTCCATGAAGTGCATTTCCCATATTTTGTTGTTACTTTTATGTTCATCTCATTCATAACCTCCAAAGGCATGGCATTCCATGATGCCCTTGAGTCAAACATGAAATTATGGAGTAGCCTATCCTTAATTATCGAGTGGTGAAAAATGGATCCACATTCAAATGAGAGTCTACCAAGGACTTAAAAGTGAATTTTCAAAATTTTGAGTATTGAATGTCTTCTCTCGTTGTCTTTGAAATGTTAAAAGCCAAGAAGTTGTAATGATCTGCATTCCCGGGTCATTCTGTGTTTCTCGCAGACTTTCGCGTATTTTTGTCCCGCATGTCCCAGTTTCAAACGGGCCCCTTTGTTGCATTTTCACCCGAAACGCCTGAGCCGCGTACTTCACGCATTTCTGTTCCAAATGTCCCAAACACTTCCGGACCTGTTGTCACGTTTTCACCCGGATTGATCAAGTCGCGTACTTCGGAACTTTTTGACCCAAATGTCCCAAGTCAAAAAAGTGCGCTCTGTTCCAATTTCGCCCGAAACACCCGAACCGCGTACTTCGCGCTTTCTTGTCCCAAATGTCCCAATTTCAAAAGTGCGCTCTGTTCCATTTTCACCCGAAATGCCCCAACCGCGTACTTCACGCGTTTTCATCCCAAAAGTCCCGAAATGCATTTATGCGCCTTCTTCCTGCTTCGCCCGAGCCGCGTGTTTCGCGCATTCACGTTTCACATGTCCCAGATGAACCAAGGGCTATCCATACTTGGTTTTTTCCGCGAATATGTTGCCTTTAAAATTGGTAGATATGAATTTAATGCGCATTGATTTCCCTTTCTCTCTCCAAAACGGCTATATAACGGGCAGACCCCCTTTTACATTTTTCACACTGCTTCTTTGCTCGAACCCCTGCAATCTAATTTCCTGCGCACAAACCCGTTCCCTACTGCAATTCCTTCCCGAGTCTAGATTGCATTTCTCTCTCAGCTACTATCAGTATGAAGATCAAATTCCAGGGACAAGAGCAAGTTTCACCACTAGAGTCTGCCGTTCTCAACATCGGAGACAGTGAAGCTCGACATCTCGATTTCGGTGATTTTTGGGCGAGGATGGCAGATGCAAACCCTACTCCAATGGCACAAATGATTCACGACAGCGGTTTGGCCTTTGCTGGCGGTTTCCCGATCTCGGTACAGTGTGCTGATACCGTGCTTTCATGCGGAGCTCATTTCGACCCCGCCTCGAGCGAATTGACCAATATACACGGGGAACTCATTGCCAAACTAGATGCTGCCACCATTAGCACCGCTCTGAGAATCCCAGAGATGGATAATGCCATAGTCGCTTTCCCGGATCAAGCATGTGCCCTGCTCAATCAGACAACAAACAAAAATACAAAGCACGGTGGCAAAGTCCTCGGTCAAGAACCCTAAGAAGGAGCTTCTGTCTCCCAAAACCTCTTGGGTAGATTTCAATGAAGAGTTGTCCGATTTCATAATTCTCGCTGCTCGGGTTATGGGTTTGCCCACTACCAACGAATTCCATTTCTCGGATGTGTCCGCCATCGCATGGTGTGCGAAGGAACGCAGTAACATCAATCGGGCAGAGATCATCAAGCATGAATTTGGCGAGCAACTCGCCCAACGTGGCAAAGAAACGAAGAAGTTCTATATGACTTCGCACTGATGTACACTCGCGCAGCAAAGATCAAGGCAAAGGGTTTGGTTTCTCTTACATAGATGAACACAAAGATGATCCAATATATGCATACGCCCAGCAGCTTCACCCCGAGACCAAAGCAATCGTAATCTTCGTAAGGGTCAACGACGCTTTCACCATGTACGTGGTCGCCGCTCAAGGCGATACTACCAGAGGTTTTCTCGATGAAGCTATGACTCGATATCGCACTACGGTGCCTACTTCATCCAGCTCGTAAAGTTCTCTTATATCAGTTAGCCGCCATGAGGGCTCCTCCGAGACTGCCCATGTTCTATAATGATAAAATGGCCTTGATAGAGATATGCAGGCAACTAGACAAGTTGCATAGAACCTGCAGGGATAAGAGGATCACTGGTTTACACTTTCCCATCTCTTTGGGAAATTATACCTGCAAAACAGCCCTAGATGCACAGAATGTAGAAAGAGCCCTGGTTCCCATCACGGTTCACTTCTTCAAGCCAAGGACTTGCTTCGACTTGAAGAGGTTCATTGGGCAGAACATCAAAATAGTCTATCATCATAGAGTTGATACAGAAGACTATTGGGCTGATTGTGCTGATGATTTTGAGGCTAGAAGGAGGCACTATGGCAGATTCTCCTTGCAATTAATCGAAGAACTCGGCCTATATCAAGTTCCTGAAGGGCTAAAGGATGACAACTCGATCTATACTGTATGAGTATGAAAATGTGGTTATGCACACTCCTTAGAGGACGTGGATTGGAACAGAAAGAGAGGGACGACTGGCCGAGATCCTTGCTCCAGCTTTGGTCGACTAGGTCCGTTTGACAGAAAGTTCGAGAGTTCAGGAGGCATTCAGGAGAATCCTCTTCTAAGGACGCTTCAACACCGAGAAGAGAAGCATCTATTCCAAGGTCTGAGACACCAGTGAAGACCCCTCCTGCCTCATCAACTCAGGGACCTGCAGAATCTACTCCTTCCTCATCCACCCAGGTATATAAGAAGAAACTCAAAGAAGTAAAGAAAGAACCTGTGGAAGAAGATCTCCAGGAAAAACAGGCAAATTTTCCTATAGGGCCAGAGAACATCATTGTTCTTAGTGAAAGTGAAGAAAGCGAAATGCCAACCCCTGCAAACGCTCCTGAAGACCCAGCTGATAAAGATAAAGAAGTGCAGAGCACCGAGCTTCCAGGTGCTGTAGATTCTTCTACCACAATTGCCTCTCCAAAGGCCCCGCCCACATCTCAACTCGAGTCAACAACCGCATGCACTTTGAGCCATGAGCTCCCTGTCTCGGTCCCCTTGCCCTCCCCGCCGATTCCTCTTCCTCTTTCGCGTGGGTGCAACCTTTGGTCGACAAAAAGAAGAGAAAATTCTCCTCTCAAAGCTCGGGATCAAATTTTGATGTGTCGCAGCCTTGTTGGGCACCACCCCTTCTCGTGCCAAGAGAGCCAAAGTCACCTCCAGAATAGTGTCTGATGCTCAAGGTCAGCAATTCCGAGATTGCCAAGCCTACAACGGATAAATCGTGAGCAGACTTGCAGCATCCGACTTGAGCTCTCGAGAATCCCAATGGGAGAGTCTACCCCGAAGGTGAAATTCACAACCTCCAGAAACAAATACAAGAGTCATTGGGAGGGTAGAAAAGGGCCAAAAAACTATTGAACAAATGGAAGAACAGCCCAAGTTCTCACAGTTTCATCAAGTCCCTTTTGTCTAAGGACAAAGTTTTGACCCTACTTGACGCTCTCCCACCTCCCGTAATTCTAAGCCAAGATGAAGTGCAGAGTATTAAAGATATGCACAAGCATTCTGTCTATGGCAGAGCTATTGGCCATGGTGGAAGACATGCTTGTTGGGCTGGGTTAAACTTCATCGATGAAGCTTTCAAACTCCACGAAAAGGTGAACAATGTGCAATCAAGCTCTCCTCCACTATCAATACCATGGATAAAGAGCTCAAAATCTGAGCAAGTTGCAGATAGTAGACCTTCGCCTTATGGGACAGATGATTTAAAACATTTTGTCAAGGCGAATAAAGTTTTTGATGATGCAAAGGACAATCTATCAAAATCATGGGTCTACAAAGCAGGGAGTGGAAGATCGTAGTCTTGAGGAGGCTTTGGGAGAAATGAAAATAGTCAAGTGTATGGGCGAAGCCTTCAAGACATCGTTGTCTCGCTTTCAAAGATATACATTGTCATCTTCAAGATGAAACTTCTGTGCCCCCTTTCCTTAAAGAGATCAAAGCTCGCCCGTAGCTTTTGTAAAAGACAATTTATTCAAGGAAAGCTCCATCTCCAAAGAAAAATGAAGGAGATCTCTCTCTTCAATCTCGCCATCGAAGAAGCAAATAAAGATTATCATACTCATGTCGAGTTTGATAAAGAGATGGAGAAGTGTCTCGGATTTTGACTCACCTCGCAGCCAACACGCGCCTCCCGTGGCAGAGACATAGCCGAGGCGTTGAAGAGATTCGATAAATGATTCTCAAGTCGCGGGGTCCTCTCAAAGATCGACACACCGCTTCTTCCCCATTCTTTTCTCTTCTTCCCTTTCTTTTTTTTCCGCTTTCTTTGTAATAGGTCGAGGTACCGCGAGTCAAGCAAATCCTTAACTATTCTTTAGTTAAAAGAAACGGTTACAAAAAGTAACTGACTTGTAAGCTATATAATGGTATTTTCTACGCCATTCAAAGGAGGAAGAACTTGGCATATTTTCTGGAAGTGTAAATAGATCAGAGAGAAATCAATACAAAAGGGCTTTCCATTCATTGTCTATCTAATCTTTGTTATCTCTCGTGTTTTCATTTAATTTCGTGAAGATCATTTGTTTCTAGTTCGTTAGTCTCACTGATTGCATATTTTCAAATATTGCGAGTATAGTGATCTTGTACAACCAAGAAGGAACTTTGTGTCCTTGATTAATGAATCTGAAGAAGGTTATTTACAGAACTTTGTGTCTGGTAATCTCATCTTGTTCATCCAATGCAAACGATCTTGTTTTAAATTCACTGCAACTTCGCATACATAAAGGATTATTCTGCTATCTATAATTCTGCATGTTGCTCTTCTGCTCACCCTCGTATTCCCTTTCCTCACCCCTTTTGAATCGATGATCCTCAGTGGAAAACACTTTCGTAATATCCAAGTTCAACCATAAAATCATGTTTTGTATATTTGTAAATAAGTTCGTTTCTGAATAAGGGAACCTCTCCCATTAAAGAGGAGGGACTTCTTGTCCCCTGACTGTTGCTCTTCTTAAAAGTCCTATTTGACGACCAACAGCTTTTTGGCGACTACTGGGAAAATCGCATTCCAGTTCTGCAATTTTTGATCATCCTTTGATCCGCGACTCCGCTTTCACTCGAGGGAGAAGGGCCCTCGTATTGAAGATTCTCGCCAGCTTTTAGAGCGACAAGGTTTTCCTTTCCTTTCAACTTCAACAAGAGATAGAAGACTCGCTCGACAAGCACTCCACCTGCTCAAGATAGAAGTCCTACGGGTGGTATTCCTTCGAGCCTCGCTAGTCCCAATCTACGAGCTTTGATCCTCGCCGGGTGTTACGCCTCTCCAAGCCATATTTCCAAGAATGGCGGCACCATTACCATGGGGTCAACGTGTCGGGCCCCCGCCCTTACTCACTTTTTACATGAGTTACCCAGAGGTAACCTAAGAACTTCCCAAAATTCAAAGGTGATGGAAAAGTACATCCCGATGAACATATTGCAGCCTTCATAGTTGCATGTGGAGTTTTGGGAGTTGAACATGAGGACGTCTCCGTAAGACTGTTCGTGGAGACTTTACAAGATAATGCTGCTGATTGGTTCTTTCACCTTCCGGCTGGTGCTATAACCGACTGGGATACAATGAGAACCCAGTTCGAGAATCGTTTCAAGCCGGCAGAAGATGTCCATGCCTTGCTAGCCCAAATCTCTCAGATAAAGAAAGATTCACAAGAGCCCATGAGAGAATTTGTGGCCCGGTTCAACAGGTTGATAAATAAAATTCCAACAAACACTCGACCTGTTGATCGGATTCAAAAATGTTTCTTTCTAAATGCCCAATCACCTAAAGTTAGTTATGCACTAAGAAGGGCTAATCTCGCAACGTTAGCTCTAGATCAAGAACTGGCTGTTAGTGTCGAAGATGACTTGATCATGTCAGGGAAGTTGAGAAGAGACCCTCCCAAATCTAAGTCTGCTGCTTCTTCCTCTTCCACCCCTGGACCTAACACTGATCCATTAGTTCAGAAACTTGCAAATGATCTTATTGCTATAAAGAAACAATTGGCTCAGCATGCCCCTTATGCAGATGTTCCAAGAAGAAATTTCCAGCCCAGGAATCGTTTGCCTGCTTCTCAAACAAGACTAGCACTTGAAGGACCTCCTATTAAGGTTCCTGTGAATGCAACCTGTGAAGTTGAAGAGCCGGATGATGATGAGGCTAATGAAGCTTGCGAGGAATTTGTGGAGGAATTTGATGATGAGGTCAAGAACTTGAGGGATCTCGAGTTAATTTCTTTACCACCGAGGGTATTGATGATGGAGATGATTATGATGAAGTGGTAGCTGACATGAATAGCGAATCATTTGCTGTCATGACTCGAGAGCAGACACGTCAGAGGGAGAAAGTGACACAGCCTATCAAGAAATCCAAGGAGCAGTCGACAACCATTCCCGTGATTGCAAAAAGAGGATCTCCTATCCCTACTTCGTCTACACCAAAGGTGAGTCCTATCAATCCTGCTACCAAAGTTGCTTCTTCTTTTTCTCCTAAAGTTGATAAGCCTAGAATTTCAAATGATGATGGCCCGTCCACTTCTGGGTCTTTTGATATTGTTGATCACCTGAAAAAGACCAAGGTCCAAATCTCAGAAGCTGAGTACTATCAGACCCATCCCAAAGCTTTTGCCAAGATGATTCAATTTGTTAATTCCCATTCCAAGACCACCTCTAAAGGCCTTTTACCTACTCCTCCTTCTGCACCACACCCTGGGCCTCTCAGTAGCTGCTGTCACCTCGCCTGGTGACAAAATTAAACCATTTTATGTAACACTTCTCATAGCTGGCCATAGACTCAGTAATTGTGTCATAGATTCAGGAGCCTCAGACAATGTCATGCCAGCTAAAGTAGCTCATGCTTTAGGCTTAACCCTCACTCGTACTTATGGATCTTGCTACTCTATGGAGAGTAAGGAAGTGCCTCTGGTTGGAAGGATTAAAGATGCACAAGTGGCTTTTGCTGCCTTGCCTGAAAAGAAAGTGTTGGCTACCATCTTAGTAGCAGATATCCCTCCTTCATACGGGATGTTGCTAAGTAGGAACTTTTGTAAAGATGTGGGTGGGGAAATTCAAATGGATTGGTCACATGCCCTTGTACCGGTTAATGGACAAATGAAGAAGCTACTGCCTGAGAAACAATCTGAGTATATTGTGCAGAAGACGGATGATCCTAAAGCACAAATACTCTATGAGGATATGGGTCATGGTAATTACATGATTATGTCCCCTGATGAAATCCCACCCCCCAAAGTGTCTCCTAGAGATCCTAACGGGGTTTGGATTTTAGAATTTGATGGAAGTTGTTCCTCAGCTGGTTCTGGAGCTGGTGTCCTGCTAGTGTCACCTGAAGGAAGCCTACACCCCTTTTCATTCAAGTTACAGTTTGAGAATACTAATAACACAGCAGAGTACGAAGCTCTCATTCTCGGATTGCAGGTGGCCAAAGAACAAGGTGTAAAGAACCTCCTGGCTCGTGGTGATGCAGAGCTGATTGTAAAGCAAGTCAGAAACCTCTTTCAGGTAAAAAATGGGAGGCTGAAGCATTACCGGAATCAGGTTTGGGATTCCATTGAATTCCTTGATGCTTTCTCTATCGAAGCAATACCTAGGGAAAAGAACAACAGGGCTGATTCACTAGCTGTCTCAGGGTCACTGCTGATTCCTCATCCTGATTTCTCTCAGGACAAATTCACCATTGAAATGGTCCATCGGCCTAGTGTACCTGACAACACCAATAACTGGCAAGTTTTCAATAATGATCAGCATTTGCTTTCCTTCCTGGAACTCAAAGGTAATTTCGAACAACTGTATTTTGAGGGAAGTGACAACCTGCCTCGTGAAAGTGTGTCCTTTGGCCAAGCTGTCACCCAAGGAGAAGAAACAGATCAGGAAGGGTGCATTAAACTCAAAGGAAACAAGATTCCTAAAGGCTTGGTGAGTTTGGAGGAATTATTTGATAAACATGACAGGTATGTGAAATCTAGAGCTTCCTCTGGGCCTCAACAATCAGCTGAACATGACAAAATCAATATTGGAAGTTCTACTGACCCCAAGCTCGTGAATATCGGAAAATGTTGCACAGCAGATGAGAGGAGAAAAGCAATTGATCTTCTAAGGAGGTATAAGGATGTTCTTGCTTACTCTTATGAGGATCTAAAAGCCTTCAAGCCAAAAGATATGCAGCACTCTATCCTCTTAAGCCTGGAATTAAGCCTTTCAAGCAGAAACAGAGGCAGTATAATCCCAAAATAGCTGACACCATCTTTCAGGAGATTCAGAAGTTGTTGAAGGCTAAAATCATCTTTCCCATTCACCATTCAACATGGATTGCAAATATTGTGCCTGTTAGGAAGAAGAATGGTGAGATCCGCATCTCGTGTTGATTTCAGAACCCGAATCAAAGCTTCTCTGAAAGATAATTATCCTTTGCCTATGATGGATCAAGTATTGCAAGCAGTAACAGGATCGGAAATGTTATCTATGCTTGATGGATTTTCTGGATATAATCAGGTAGAGGTTGATACTGCAGATCAACACAAGACAGCCTTCACTACTCCTTGGGGCACCTTTGCTTACAAGAGGATGCCTTTTGGGCTCATTAACGCTGGTGCCACTTTTCAGAGAGCCATGGATCTGGCTTTTGGAAGCTTGAAAGGGAAGTGTATTGTCATATATCTTGATGACCTGACAGTGTTTTCCAAGACAAGAGCGGATCATTTTGATCACCTGGAGACAGTTCTGCTAAGATGCAGAGAGCATGGAATTTCTTTGAATCCTAAAAAATCTGTTTTCTGTGTCACAGAGGGAAAACTATTAGGGCACATTGTCTCCAAGGATGGTATTAAGATTGACCCTGAACGAGTACAAGCTATCCAGCAAATTCCTCTCCCAACCAGTAAAAAGGGTGTGCACTCCTTCTTCGGTAAGATCAATTTTTTAAGAAGGTTCATCCCTGATTTTGCAGAGTTAACTTTGAATATTTCTCAAATGATGAAAGGGAAGCAAACATTTGGTTGGTCTTCTGGAGGAAAGGAATCCTTTGAGGGTATCAAGAGAGCTATCGCTAAAACTCCAGTTTTGGCCTGTCCTGATTTCAGCAAAGATTTCATCATCTATTGCTATGCTACAGATAATACCCTGGCTGCTGTCTTAACTCAAGAAGACTCTAATGAGCATGAACTCCCAATTGCGTTCATGAGCTATATTCTAAAGGATCACGAGTTGAAATACACCATGATGGAGAAGCATGCTTTTGCAGTGGTCAAAGCTGTGAAGCAGTTTCATTTTTATATCCTCAACTCTCACTCCATGGTGCTGGTTCCAGATACAACTGTTAAGTCGATTCTCACACAACAAGAATTTGGATCCAAGAGAGGGAACTGGGTTGCTAAGGTCCAAGAGTACGACATTGATATCAAACCGACCAAGCTGGTTCGTGGAAAAGGTCTTTGTGAGCTCATTGCTGAAGGAGCTAAACATGAGTTGCTGGAGGAGAAAGCTGACATTCCTACTGTTCTGTTCCTTAGCTCAGTCGATGAATGGTATGCTGACATCGCCCATTTTCTCACCTATGGGGAATGCCCCTCTCATTTAACTACCAAGGAAAAGAGGACTGTTAAATTGAGGTCAGCGCAATATGTATTATGGGAAAATGCTTTGTTCAAGCGTGGCTTAGATGGGAGATTTTTGAAGTGTGTGGACAAGGAACAACAGAGAAAATTGCTCTCAGCTTTTCATGATCAGGCATGTGGAGGGCACTATTCATCAACGGTCACTGCTCACAAGATACTCCGTGGAGGATACTACTGGCCTTCCTTGTTCAGAGATGCATCCAAGTGGGTGGATAAATGTGAGGCTTGTCAGACTTTTGTGGGAAGACCTAAACTGGCGTCGTTGCCTCTCAAGCCAGTTGTGATTGAGGAACCATTTCAACAAAGGGGGTTTGACTTCATTGGTGCACTTAATCCTCGCTTCTAGTGCTGGTCACACTCATGTGCTAATTGCCACTGACTACTTCACCAAATGGGTGGAAGCTATTCCACTCAAGAGCACCACTTCTGAAGTGGTATGCAACTTCATCAAAGAGAACATCTTGGTAAGGTATGGTGTACCTAACAAGATCAGAATGATAATGCTTCAAACTTCTCCTCAACTGAGATAATGGATTTCTGCTATGGGTATGGCATCTCACTGGCTCATTCTTCAGATTATTACCCCTAGGGAAATGGGCAAGCAGAATCCACCAACAAAAATCTGGTGACAATTATAAGGAAGTTGGTCAATGAGTCTCAACGAAACTGGCACAAGAAGCTCTATGATGCTCTTTGGGCAGACAGGATCACACCTAAAAGAGCCATTGGAATGTCCCCTTTTCAAGTGGTGTATGGAGTTGAGGCTCAATTGCCAGTGACAGTGGAACTGCCAGCCTTACACCTAATGAAGGCCATTGAGGATACTAGTTTCAGCGATGCTCTGGATAAGAGAATTATGTACCTGCACAAACTGAATGAAGACAGATTGATGGTTGCTGATAGGATATCTGCGTTCACCAAAGAAAAGGTAAAGGCCCTGCTTGACAAGAAAGCTAGGTTCGTAGATTTCCAAGTTGAGACACTGTGTTGCTATGGGATAAAAGACATGAACCTCGTGGCAGCCATGGAAAGTTTGATTCCCTTTGCTCTCGGCCTTTCAAGATCGTGCACTTTGCTGGTAAGAATTCTTTCTATCTTGATTACATGGATGGTTCTCCTCCCCACTTCCTTATAGTGGGCAAGACTCAAGTTGTTCAAGTCCTAGGTGACTAGGAAGTCCTTTGTATATTCTCGTATGCTGTTTTTTGCTTCTCTCTTTTGGTGTGTTTTCCTTTTTGTTTTGTGTGTTGCCCTCTCGTATTGGTGTCCTTTTTGACTCCGTTGCCCAATGGATAAGGTACTGGTCTGCTCCCCCGATTTTGTCTAAGTTCTTGCCTTGCCTCATTCCTTGAATTTATGCCAAGTCATCCCTAGAAGGAGCCAACTGTTGTCCACTCAAAATTTCCCCGCACTTAAAAGTGAATTTTCAAAATTTTGAGTATTGAATGTCTTCTCTGTTGTCTTTGAAATGTTAAAAGCCAAGAAGTTGTAACAGATCTGCATTCCTGGGTCATTCTGTGTGTTTCTCGCGTACTTCGCGTATTTTTGTCCCGCATGTCCCAGTTTCAAACGGGCCCCTTTGTTGCATTTTCACCCGAAACGCCTGAGCCGCGTACTTCACGCATTTCTGTTCCAAATGTCCCAAACACTTCCGACTCATTGTCACGCCACCCGATTGATCAAGTCACAGACTTAACTTTTTGACCCAAATGTCCCAAGTCAAAAAGTGCGCTGTTCCAATTTCACCCGCCCGAAACACCCGAACCGCGTACTTCACGCTTTCTTGTCCCAAATGTCCCAATTTCAAAAGTGCGCTCTGTTCCATTTTCACCCGAAATGCCCCAACCGCGTACTTCACGCGTTTTCATCCCAAAAGTCCCGAAATGCATTTATGCGCCTTCTTCCTGCTTCGCCCGAGCCGCGTGTTTCGCGCATTCACGTTTCACATGTCCCAGATGAACCAAGGGCTATCCATACTTGGTTTTTTCCGCGAATATGTTGCCTTTAAAATTGGTAGATATGAATTTAATGCGCATTGATTTCCCTTTCTCTCTCCAAAACGGCTATATAACGGGCAGACCCCCTTTTACATTTTTCACACTGCTTCTTTGCTCGAACCCCTGCAATCTAATTTCCTGCACACAAACCCGTTCCCTACTGCAATTCCTTCCCGAGTCTAGATTGCATTTCTCTCTCAGCTACTATCGCATGAAGATCAAATTCCAGGGACAAGAGCAAGTTTCACCACTAGAGTCTGCCGTTCTCAACATCGGAGACAGTGAAGCTCGACATCTCGATTTCGGTGATTTTTGGGCGAGGATGGCAGATGCAAACCCTACTCCAATGGCACAAATGATTCACGACAATGGTGGCCTTTCACGCGGTTTCCCGATCTCAGATACAAGGTGCCGATACCGTGCTTTCATGCGAGCTCATTTCGACCCCGCCTCGAGCGAATTGACCAATATACACGGGGAACTCATTGCCAAACTAGATGCTGCCGCCATTAGCACTGCTCTGAGAATCCCAGAGATGGATAATGCCATAGTCGTTTCCCGGGATCAAGCACAGGCCCTGTTCAATCAGGACAGCGACAAATACAAAGCACGGGTGGCAAAGTCCTGGCTGAAGAACCCTAAGAAAGGAGCTTCTCGTCTGACCAAAACCTCTTGCAGGCATTTCAATGAAGAGTTGTCCGATTTCATAATTTCGCTGCTCGGGTTATGGGTTTGCCCACTACCAACGAATTCCATTTCTGGATGTGTCCGCTCATCAGTATGGTGTGCGAAGGAACGCAGAACATCAACTGGGCAGAGATCATCAGCATGAATTTGGCGGAGCAACTGTCCAACGTGCAGCAAACGAAGAAGTTCTATATGACTTCGCACTGATGTACACTCGGCAAAGATCAAGGCAAAGGGTTTGGTTTCTCTTACATAGATGAACACAAAGATGATCCAATATATGCATACTGCCCGCAGTTCACCCTGGAGACCAGCAATCGTAACTTCAGAAGGGTCAACGACGCTTTCACCATGTACGTGGTCAGGCTGCTCGAAGGCGATACTGCCAGGAGGTTTTCTGATGAAGCTATGACTCTGATATCGCACTACGGTGCCTACTTCATCCAGTTCAGAAATTTCTCTTATATCAAAGTTAGCCGCTATGAGGGCTCCTCCGAGACCGCCCATGTTCTCAGAATGATAAAATGGCCTTGATAGAGATATGCAGCAACTAGACAAGTCAGCATAGAACCCGCAGGATAAGAGGATCACTGGTTTACACTTTCCCATCTCTTTGGGAAATTATACCTGCAAAACAGCCCTAGATGCACAGAATGTAGAAAGAGCCCTGGTTCCCATCACGGTTCACTTCTTCAAGCCAAGGACTTGCTTCGACTTGAAGAGGTTCATTGGGCAGAACATCAAAATAGTCTATCATCATAGAGTTGATACAGAAGACTATTGGGCTGATTGTGCTGATGATTTTGAGGCTAGAAGGAGGCACTATGGCAGATTCTCCTTGCAATTAATTGAAGAACTCGGCCTATATCAAGTTCCTGAAGGGCTAAAGGATGACAACTCTGATCTATACTCGTATGAGTATGAAAATGTGGTTATGCACACTCCTTTAGAGGACGTGGATTGGAACAGGAAAGAGAGGGACGACCTGGCTGAGATCCTTGCTCCAGTTTTGGTCAGGACTAGGGTCTGGTTTGACAGGAAAGTTCGAGAGTTCAGGAGGCATTCAGGAGAATCCTCTTCTAAGGACGCTTCAACACCGAGAAGAGAAGCATCTATTCCAAGGTCCGAGACACCAGTGAAGACCCCTCCTGCCTCATCAACTCAGGGACCTGCAGAATCTACTCCTTCCTCATCCACCCAGGTATATAAGAAGAAACTCAAAGAAGTAAAGAAAGAACCTGTGGAAGAAGATCTCCAGGAAAAACAGGCAAATTTGCCTATAGGGCCAGAGAACATCATTGTTCTTAGTGAAAGTGAAGAAAGCGAAATGCCAACCCCTGCAAACGCTCCTGAAGACCCAGCTGATAAAGATAAAGAAGTGCAGAGCACCGAGCTTCCAGGTGCTGTAGATTCTTCTACCACAATTGCCTCCAGTGCCCCGCCCACATCTCAACTCGAGTCAACAAATGCATGCACTCTTGAGCGTCATGAGCTCCCTGTCTCTTGGTCCCCTTGCCCCTCCTGCTGATTCCTCTTCCTCTTTCGCGTGGGTGCAACCTTTGGTCGACAAAAAGAAGAGAAAATTCTCCTCTCAAAGCTCGGGATCAAATTTTGATGTGTCGCAGCCTTGTTGGGCACCACCCCTTCTCGTGCCAAGAGAGCCAAAGTCACCTCCAGGATAGTGTCTGATGCTCAAGGTCAGCAATTCCTGAGATTGCTAAGCCTACAACGGATAAATCGAGCAGACTTGCAGCATCCGACTTGAGCTCTCGAGAATCCCAATGGGAGAGTCTACCCCGAAGGTGAAATTCACAACCTCCAGAAACAATACAAGAGTCATCGGGAGGGTAGAAAAGGGCCAAAAACTATTGAACAGCTTGGAAGAACAGCCCAAGTTCTCACAGTTTCATCAAGTCCCTTTGTCTAAGGACAAAGTTTTGGACCCTACCCCCTTGACTGCTCTCCCACCTCCTGTAATTCTAAGCCAAGATGAAGTGCAGAGTATTAAAGATATGCACAAGCATTCTGTCTATGGCAGAGCTATTGAAGCCATGGTGGAAGACATGCTTGTTGCTGGGTTAAACTTCATCGATGAAGCTTTCAAACTCCACGAAAAGGTGAACAATGTGCAACTGAAGCTCTCCTCCACTATCAATACCATGGATAAAGAGCTCAAAATCTGGAGCAATTGCATAGTAGACCTTCGCCTTATGGGACAGACAGACGAAAACATTTTGCTAGCGAATAAAGTTTTTGATGATGCAAAGGACAATCTATCAAAATCATGGGTCTACAGCGTGGAGTGGAAGATCAGAGTCTTGGAGGAGGCTTTGGGAGAAATGAAAACAGCAATGGCGTATGGGCGAAGCCTTCAAGACATCAAGTTGTCTCGGCTTTCAAAGATATACATTGTCATCTTCAAGATGAAACTTCTGGTGCCCCCTTTCCTTACAAGAGATCAAAGCTCAGTTCAGAGCTTTTGTAAAAGACAATTTATTCAAGGAAAGCTCCATCTCCAAAGAAAAAATGAAGGAGATCTGCTCTCTTCAATCTACCATCGAAGAAGCAAATAAAGATTATCATACTCATGTCGAGTTTGATAAAGAGATGGAGAAGTGTCTCGGGATTTTGACTCGGCCTCGCAGCCAACACGCGCCTCCCGTGGCAGAGACATAGCCGAGGCGTCAAGAGATTCGATAGCGGATTCAAAGTCGCGGGTCCTCTCTCGCTGATCGACACCTGCTTCTTCCCCATTCTTTTCTCTTCTTCCCTTTCTTTTTCCGTTTTCTTTGTAATAGGTTGAGGTACTGCGAGTTGGCAGTCCTTAACTATTCTTTAGTTAAAAGAAACGGTTACAAAAAGTAACTGACTTGTAAGCTATATAATGGTATTTTCTACGCCATTCGAAGGAGGAAGAACTTGGCATATTTTCTGGAAGTGTAAATAGATCAGAGAGAAATCAATACAAAAGGGCTTTCCATTCATTGTCTATCTAATCTTTGTTATCTCTGTGTTTTCATTTAATTTCGTGAAGATCATTTGTTTCTAGTTCGTTAGTCTCACTGATTGCATATTTTCAAATATTGCGAGTATAGTGATCTTGTACAACCAAGAAGGAACTTTGTGTCCTTGATTAATGAATCTGAAGAAGGTTATTTACAGAACTTTGTGTCTGGTAATCTCATCTTGTTCATCCAATGCAAACGATCTTGTTTTAAATTCACTGCAACTTCGCATACATAAAGGATTATTCTGCTATCTATAATTCTGCATGTTGCTCTTCTGCTCACCCTCGTATTCCCTTTCCTCAGTCCTTTTGTAACTGATGATCCTTGTGGAAAACACTTTCGTAATATCCAAGTTCAACCATAAAATCATGTTTTGTATATTTGTAAAAGTGTGGGAATTAAAGAAATTGAGAAGGGGGAATAGAAGAAAATGTCTATCTCCTTTGTTCTCTCAAGGTGTAATATACTCTTGAGTTTACAAGATCAATCACCCATCCTTTGATGGGAATGGAATTACAATTTATAGAATGAGAGGTGACTTATCATCTTTCTCATGACCTTTTGAATACCTTAATATGACTTAATACTATTCAAATTCCACTTCAAATATTTAAGCCCCTTTTATAATAGTAAGGTAGCTTAATTTACATTATATTTTTAAATTCATTTAAGTCATATTAAAAAGTTCAACCCTCAATGCAAAAATATAACATTAAAGAGAAAGAGTGTGTCGTATGACGAGTGAAGAGAGCGAGAGAGAGAGATAGAAAAGGAAGAATAATAAGAAGAAGAATTATGCCGAAGGATGAGTTGCTACAGTGGACTTAGCTCCATTCTCCAACTATTCTCCACTTTGTAATCCTGAGAAGGATTCTGACCCATCCACTTTGGCTTCATATCTCCCATATAAAAATCAACTTACTATTTTTAGTAAGTATGAGAAATCAAGTCACCGATCTTCAATTAGATGTTGCAGCTCAGTTTTCCTCTTTCTCCTTGCGTTCCTCGTTCCTTCTAGATCAACTTTCTATTTTTAGCAGGTGCTCGAGGGCACACTTAGTATTTTTAGTAAGTGCCAAAAATGTCCGTTCTGGTGGATTCTCAGCTGTAGTGCACCTCCAATGTCTTCATATTCTTCGTAGGTTCTTTTATCAATGAATTTTCCAAAATAGCAGTTTGATGCATAGACTTGCTATTTCTAGAAATTTTACCTCTAGGAGTCAGATTGAGGTGGAAAAAGTTTTTCAATATGGGTTTTTACCCAATATCCTCCCTCTGAAATTTCAAGCCCACCCACTTAATAGTCAAGGAGATTTTAAAGTTTTAATTTTCGGACCTAGCAGTGCTTCTAGGTACATCAGCCATTAATGGACCTCAAAATTGTAGGTTTGGTTTTCTCCTCTGTTTGCAAATAAAATTATATTTTTGATGTGGGTTTTTTCTTCTGGTTCTTCACATGCGATCTTACTTCGATCCGACAACCGGTTTGATGGGAAATCCTACTTCTTTCTTCGTTGAGCCGGAAAGGAGATTTCTTCGTTGTGGATGCTCGGTCACACATGGGGGAGTTTGAAGGTGTATTCTTGATGGAGTTTGGTAGAGGAATGAGTAGAAAAATATATATTGTTGTTTCATGCATCCGTTTGGGATATTTCTTCAACTTCTCATTTCATGGCTATGGAATTTTCTCTGTTTTCTCCTTTTGTGCTCCATGCTTCTCCTTCTGTGTTTGATGAGGGTTCCTCCTGGGTCATAAATATTTTTGTGTATTCATGATTGGAGAATTTATGTGGCCATGGTAGAGATGGTTTGGAGCAACAATGGTGGACCGGGTGTCTGGACAAACATGCATGGAGCCATGGCAAGGTATGAAGCTGTGAAGGAGAAATGAGGGGAAAGAAATGGCTAAGTGCCAGATTTGAATACTCAAAAATTATAGATGGAGGGGCTGGACACGGTTTATGTCTTTGATGTCCTTTACCTTAGGGATATGAGGACATCAATTTCCATGGTGGTCAAGGTGATGCCATGTGTCTTCGATCCGACGACAGGGGATTTTCTTGAAAAATGCACTTGGGGCTGAAAGTCGGTCACGTGGGTGTCCAAATGAATCCCCATAGGGGATGGGTGCATATTTCCATGTCTGATGTCCCTCACTTGGTACATAGGAGACATCAGTTTCCACGGTGGTCTTGGAGGTGACACATGGCACCTGATCCGATGACAGGGAATGGATGCTCCAAAAATGCACTTGGGGACTAAAAGTCAGTAACGTGGGTGTCTAAATGACTCCCCATATGGGATGGGAACATTTTTAAGGTTTTATGTCCCCCACCTTAGGTGTATAAGGGACATAAAATTCCACGTTGTCTGGAGCTGACATGTGGCACCCAATCCGACGGCAGGGAATGCATTCTCCAAATAATCACCTAGGGACTGAACTGTCATGTCTTGAGGTCATATGAGGGCTGAGAGGGCCTCAAGGGGGCTGGTATAACTTTTCCAACCTTGATGTCCCTAACCTTGGGGGACTTCAGAGACACAAAATCCCGCCAGCTCCTGGTGTTGACACGTGTCCTCCGAAAAATTTGGCTAAGTCCTGAACTTGTGATAGTGATAACTTGAGCTCTCGATGGAATTTTTTGGAAAAAATTTATATGATCCTGACTTGATATATCCTTATGAATTTAATGGTGGGGGTAGAATGTCTTGATTCATTCATTTGATCCCTAAAAAATTGGGTTTCTGATTTGAGACTCCACTTGTGATGAGAAAAACTATCTGCCAATAATATGCGCTAAGGTGTTGTTAAAAATATTATCTCAACATCATGTATTTCTTGTAATCCTATTTTTGAAAATATTTTGGTTTACTTCTAACTCCATCTAGAGCTCCAGAAAATTTTCTTCTAAATCCTAGCAGTTGTTTTAGGCATGTGTACCACCTAGGCTTATGAACCCTGATTTTAACTCAGACTGCTCCAAGTCTTGCAAAACTTCCCCAAACCTTCCAATATCATTTCCATGATTTTATAAGTTATTGCATTCACCTTCATGTTGAATGTGGCCCTATTATTCCACTCCAGGGGGTTGAATCCAGTCCTGGGAAGGCCAACGATAACCCTTTCCAATACTGCCAGAAGATAGAATCTTTTTAGAACTCCCTAAAATCACCAAGGTGGAATGAGTGCACTTTACTAAATCACTTAGGGGACCAATTTGACCTCAAATAGGGGGTGATCGAGTGTCGGATTTGACCTGGGGTGCCTAGGAATGATAAAACATGAAAAATTCACCATAGGGGTATAGTTGTCATGCTCAGAAACTTCCAATTTCCCTATTTCACATTTTCACGACAACAACTGGCTCTAGCTTGGGGACATGACATGGACTGAGTGCAGTGAAAACATGACATTGGAATCCAGAATCTCAATATTAGACCATATAATTTGTTGACCATTGCCTTATCCAGTGGCCCCTACACAGTCATGTACTACTTCTAGAAAGGAAGATAGCAAGAGAAAACACACACACACACACACATAAAACGATGGAAAGGAAACACATGAAACACAACGTGAATGAAACACACCTAGAAATTACCTATGATACAAGGCGGGGAAAACCCACTTTCACTTAAGTACTTCTCTTTCCTCAAGATTTACCCTTGAGTGGGAAATACTAAGTGATGATGTTCTATGAAGCCGTTGACGGGTTCCAGAAATTATCCTCCCCTCCTCAATTGCTTATGAACTCCATGTGCTTTCACAATTGCCTATGTATTTGGTAGGGGTGAGTAAATGTGAGCTTCTTGATGCCCAATTCCTTACTTGGAAATTCCACTCCCTTCATGTTCTTTTAAATTAGTTTCATAGTGCCAATTTCCTTCCATGTTTATCCATATAGTGGATTCTCCATCAAACATCTCATTTTTGCCCCAAAGCTTATTTTCATTCCAATTCCTTAAATCTTATAAGTTACTTTCTTTCCCAAGTCTATGTTCATTGACATCCTTTTCATAATGAGAAACCTTTGATTCATTCTTTTACTTCACTCCACTGTGAGGTGCTTGAGTACTGATGGAAGGATTAGATGTGAACTCATACTTGTCTTGTATGTCCATGACACTAATGAAGAGATCAAGAATCAGCTCGGGATCTTTTGTAACTTCTACTACATCCAATATTTCTTACACGAGTAATGTTTCATCATTTCCTATAGTTCCTCTTTGTACGCCTTTGAAGAATCTTTATCTTGCAACTCAAAGAAACTATCTGGAGGGATTACCTCATCATCTTGGGAATCACTTGCACTCTACCAATCCTTCATCGAAAAGAGTTTCATCTTTAGAGGTCTCAAAACTCCTTGCTTTAATTTCTTCATCATGGAAAGGTTCTTCCTCTTTGAATGGGAAAGAAAACACCTCAATTTTTTCATTGCATCCATCAACCATTAGCTCAAGAGTGGCATCATACTTTTCAATATGGCTAACCTTCACATTAGTTAAGGCTTCCAAATCAGCTTCATGTTTGTCTTGTAGATTTGTGGCTTGCATCAGGAGCTCGAGACTGAGCTTAGGATATTCATTTTCTTCTACAACTCTAAGCATTTCCTGTACAGACATTTCTTTCAAACCTTTCACGGGCTCATCACAAGATGATTTTTCTCTCCATAGATGGCCTGACTGAGATCATCTTCATCCCCAAATGGGAATGAGAATAACTCCTCATCTTGGATAAGTATATAAGCTGATTTTTCTTCTTGAAAATCATCAGAGAACCGTCTCCTCTTCCCCATGATCTGCATCATCGGCAATTCGGGCTGCACTCTTGTAACTTGAATCTCCTCAATGCTTCTTAAAAATCCAAATCTCTTTGGGAAGGCATGTCTGGGCCAATCAAGATGGGGACATCCTCTTCTTCCTCGGTTGCCACAAAGTGATTCATCTTCCCGCTACCTTGATATAATATGTTAGCTTTCGGGCTTCCAGACTTTCATACCATGTACCTCATCTTATTCTTGGGAAGTAGTTTCTCCATGTCTCCCTTCACTAGTATGGTTGCAAAAGACCAATTCATCTGAATTTTCCCTCCCAACTCTCGACAAAAATTTCTACTCGGCAACATTTTGAACAATGCTGGGACGTCTACTACCAAAATCATCATTGAAACTTTCTTATCTAGAAATCTGGCTAGAGCCACCTATACATCTTTGACCTTCCCTATAAGTGAGACATTTTTTTATTCCAAAGAGTAACAAGAGCCACTAGGTGGAGTCATGGTAAGTATGAGAGCCTTGGCGACCTTCAAAGGCATCATGTTGTCTGAGGCACCAGAATCTATTATGTAATTATTTAGGACATATTCTCCAATGAGAAGGGAGACGTAGAAAGGTTCAATTTTATCAGTCTTCGATGCACTCAGAGAAAGCATGTTCTATGAGGGAGGTGTAGGTGATTTTTGTAGCATGCCTTTAGAACTATCGGTGTTAGACTACCACTCCTGATATATCGGATGAACCTCTCAAAATTTTCAAGATGACTCTACAAATATTCAGTTTTAGTAATCTACACTTTGGATTTGTTTGCATATTCTATGAAGTCCAAGGGATAAAATGCAGACAAGGGGGTGAAGGGACTGATTTTGGAGTCTGGATAGGCTTTGATGCGAGACTCACAGCAGCCCTAGATGTAGATCAGGCTTCTAGGTTGATCGCTCTAGCATCCAGTGTGATTGCACAACATGGAAACCTCTCTCCAAGTGTGGGGACTTGAAAAGCGAGAGGAATCTCTAGAGAAGGCTTTCACTGTTCTGCTCCTAAACTACTACACCAAAGTTATTCCAGTGCAGCAAGCTAATCTAATCCTAATCTAACCATGCCAACGAGGCGAGAGAGAGAGAGGGAAAAACAACAAAAGCCTACACTAAAATGGTGATACACTAGAGAAGGAGAATGTTGAACATCTATCAAAGCTGCATGGAACAAGGAGGTGAGAAATGAGATTTCACACCCAAGAAAATGTCCCAAAACTCCATGAACACATCTCCAGGACACTGTAATGAACATTAGAATATGCACAAATACCTGCAATGAAGAGAGGCAAGAAGAGAAGAAGTAGAAAACTAGCAGGATGGATAGATGCATCACAAAACACGTTTTTTTTTTGCTTTAGGAGTTTACAGAACATCATTTCAATAGTAAAAGGCAAAAATGCCATTACAGCAAAGGAGGAGGTTCAACTCCATTTTCAATCCTAGAGAAGAAAAAAAGTGGAGGAAGAGCTAAAAAGATGAACCATACTAATCTCTGAGCCAAATCTGACTTTTTACAATGCATGGGTCGAGCCCATGAGAGAAAGCGTGGGAAAAAACGTGCAAGCGACGTGCAACCATTGATCAAAACACATCCTTCATTAAAATCGGTGGTTGAAACATCACTTCTGGCCATGCTGAAGAAGAATGTGACCCATGTACATTAAATCAATTTTTGAAACGTCAGTTCTAGCCGTGCTAAAGAAGAATGCAACCCATTTGCATTAGACTCGTTGTTGAAACGTCACTTCTAGCCATTACTACACGCTAGAGACATTTCTTGATTTTATCTCTCCAAACTGAACCAAAATGCAAGATTGACCCCAGAATTGTGTAGAGAATTTCATCAACTTTCCATTGATATAAAGAACGTGAAAATCTGAGCTCTGGATCGAAAGTTATGGCGATCTGAAGATTTAGGGCACAAAACAGGCCAAAACAGATTTTTTGAAATTTTCCCGCGCTCTGCCACTTGGATGACACGTGTCAAGTGCTGATTGGATGAGAAATTATCTCTCCTCCACCTTTCTGTAGGCTTTCCTTTGAATTTTTGACCTTTTTATACTTTGGGAGAATTTTCCATTTTTTTTTTCCGCGCCCTCGCCACTTGGGACACGTGGCATGATTTGGTTGGAGGACAGGGGCACGGTGAAAAACTTTTACCTTTTATCTTTTTGGCCAAAACTTTTGCCAAATTTCCTAAGTCCTCCTTGAGCTCCACACCTCCCTGCTCCATTGGACACATGGCGTTGTTTCATTAGCTCGGGCCACCCCTTCAAACCTTGCCTTCTGACTTTTAGACTTTTCCCTTGTGACACGTGTCACCTCCTGGTTACTCCACAAGTCTGTCGGCTCTTTTACATCCACCGTGTCTTTTTGTCCTGGATGTCCCACTTTTCCCTATGCTGAAGTTTCTTGTTTCAGCCAAACCGGCCGGTTTGCGTCCATTTGTCCCAAATGTCCCAGTGCTTCGTGGGACAAATTCTTCCGATTCACCCGATCCAGACGATTCGCGTCTTTACGGCCCAAATGTCCCAAACGTTTAGTGTAAAAGTTCCCCTTTTCGGCCAATCCAGGCGGTTCACGTACTCACGGTCCTAATGTCCCAAGCTGTTAGTCGATTTTCTTCTCTTTCGGCTGAACCAGCTTTCCGCGTCCCACGTGTCCCTCAAAAGTGGCAGACTGTCCCCAAGGTGCTACACTTCTGATTTCCCGTTCAAGCCCAGGCCGGCCGGTTCGCGTCCTTCGCATCACATCGACACTAAAATTTTCCTCCATAATTTCTATTTCATTAATGTATGTATTAGGAATAGGATGTTGTTAAGTATAATTAGTAGTAGCGTCTGATAGAAGATAACGGTGCCGTCAGTACGGTGCCGCCAATAATGTGGAGTACGGTAACAGTCAAAGTACAATAGGAATGTTGTGGTAAAAGTAAATATTTGTCGTAAGTGGTCCGGTAATGTTAAAATGTCGAGTTTGGGTAAGTAAAGAAGTAGGGTCTACATGATTAGGATTTAGAAATATTATATTGGTAATAAGGACAAGGAGTGAGGTCATAAATATTTTGTGTATTTTATTTGTAAAAATTCTAAAAATGTGGAACCCATGTAAAATGATAAGGTTTATCTTATCTTAAAAGATAAGCTTACATGTATAGATAAGAGTTAAGGTATGGAATATGATTCGTCAGAGTGGATTTCTTATCCTATCTTAGAGATAGGATGGATAAGCCTAGAAGTTCTATAAATAGAGAGCCACCCCCTCATTTAACATAAAAAGAAGTAGTGAAAATATTGTATGAAGTGTGTAAAGGAAACATCAGTTTAAAGGTGTGTTGAAGAAGCCATTAAGAGGTGTAATTGTAAAGTTTCTTCCATAGTCTTGGTGAAAGGCAAAGAAAGTCAATAACACTTGAAGTACCTCATGGGTGAGATTGTAACAATTTCATGTTAATATTATAATTTACTTTGATATTTCAGATTTGTCATCATTCCGTCTTATCATAGTCGAGGTATTCTTGTGTTATGTTGTTGTTTTGTTTCAGTTACATCCACCAAACTAAAGGTTGTGCATTAGTAAATAATCATAGCATGAGGAGTTCCGGTGAAGAATTATCTTAGTGCGGATTGGTGATGACATTTTGGTTCCGTTGTTGGGACCATTCCTCGTTGGTGGATTTTCTGGAGAGATATTCCCACTTAGTCAAAAATCAATTGGAGGGTAACCTTGTTTTTACTGTGCATAGTAGTTACCATGGTAAAGTCATTTTTGCTGGGAATAGTATTTACTACAGTAAAGTCACTTTTTACTGTGAATAGTATTTACCACAGTAAAGTCACTTTTTACCGTGAATAGTATTTACCGCAGTAACTTCACTTTTTACCGTGAATAGTGTTTACCACAGTAAAGTCAGTTTTTACCGCAGTAAGTCAAGTTTTACCATAGTTTACCGTGGTCATTTCTATAGTGATTCCAATTATTTGTGCACATAAGTCTTGTTGATTGTACTTGTGGGTTGGTATTTCACGGTGGTTACTTTTGAAAATGGGAAAGATTCCTATTTTTTCAGCTCAATCTAATGAAGATGCTTCTTCTTTCATTCAAGAGTTTAAGCGATCTTGTATTTGTAATGGCCTTATAAGAAGGGAACAATGGACTAAATTTTTTCCTACCTTTTTGGATGGTTCAGCACTTAGGTGGTTTGAAACACTAGGTGATAATGTGAAAAATTCATGGGATTTATTAACTGAAAGTTTTCTTGAAGAATTTGGTGAACAACAGAGATATGCAGACCTCATGATCGAGATCACAAAGCTAGCCCAAGGAGAGAAGGAGAAGATAAGGGATTATCATGCTCATGTTTTAGAGCTAAGGAGGAAGCTCGATGCCCAGATCCGGAAGGAAGGATTAGCGGATGGGTTGATGAATGGCATGGATAATCTTCTCTGTAAGCACTTCATTCTTGGGATGAAGCCAGAGATCAGACAACGAGTGAAGTATGACCACCCAGCTACCATTGAACAAGCAAAGGAGATTGCAAGAAGGCAAGAAGAAAGCATGGAGGAGGAGCCCAAAGAAATTGTTGCTAAATTAGAGCCTACACCAACTCCTTTGGTCCAAAATCCACAACCACTCCCGGTGAGCACAAATATTTCTCCTAGTACATCTACTAAGTATGAAGATTTTCTCAAAAAGATGGGTCATTTAACTATTAATCTTCTTCAGGAAAGAATTTAGTTCTCGGGTAGGAGATAGAGGTCCAAAAAAATATTTCTGAAGTTGTATGCTATGGTTGTTATAAAAGGGTCATTATAAGTATAATTGTCTAGATAGAGCTTCTACATCTCGGTAAAGGAGATAATGATAAAGGAAAAGTACACATGAATTCTTTTGATGTAGTAGATAAGAGCAGAAATAATGAAGTAGATGTGTTTGTAACAAAAAGAAAGAAAGAAAAAGATAATCAAGATGGAAATGATCCTAAGAAGATGAAAGAAGAAACTAGTAAGAAACATAGGAGAAGAAAGTTGGGTGTGCGGGATTTTCTAATTTCACGGGGGCAAGGACCATACTCCATCTGGAAGATCTGTCCAAAAGGCTGCAAATATTACATATGGTCAACTCTTGGCTATGTCTTCGAGAAGAGGCGGGAGCTACGAAGTGGACTCAATGCTAGAGAAGAAAGGAGGTTAAGGTCCATGTTTTGGAGGCGGAGGCGGATCCCTATGCTCCACAAGCTGAGGTATTATGTAATGGTATTTCAATTCATGATGTATTAGTTGATGGAGGTGTTACTGAGTTAATGTAATGATCGAGTCTGTAATGAATATGTTGGGTTTAAAGATTGATCACCCTTCAACACTTATGTTAAGGTCATTAAATAAAGGAAAAACTAAACCAAAGGTGTAGTTTCAAATGTGGCAATATCTGTTATGGGTGTTGTATGTGTGGTAGACTTTCAGGTGATGAAAAATGGTACTGTTGCGTACCCAATGCTGCTGGGAAGACCATGGCTAAGGAGAGTTCATGCAAGAAACTACTGGAATGAAGGTTTCATGACACTTGGACGTGGTAGAGAGAGGGTGAAGATAAATGTGATCCCTCGACATCATAAGGCAGAACCTGTGGATTCAAGTGATGAAACTGATGATTGGACATCCTCTGATTACTCTAGTACCAGTGAAGTGGACACTGAAGATGAAGAAAGTGAGGTTGATGTTTCAGTCATGGATATCCTTCCAGTCACACCAACTCATGACCCCATAAAATTATCTGAAGAATAAGTTGATGATCGTCTCCAAAAAATAAAGATTGGTGATGCTGTGATGGAGAGTGAGAAGGAATCCTACCTCCAGCTCTTTCGAAGGTACATACACCTATTCACTTTTGATTACAAGGAACTCTGTCAAGTAAGTTGGGTAGAACATTGTATTGAGCTGGTAGATGGTGTTAAGCCCATAAAGCAAATGCCATATAGAATGAATCCTAATTTTTCCAAGACCGTAAAAGAAGAAATAGATAAGTTGCTTGATGCAGGATTCATATTTGTTGTGGAGAATTTAGAATGGGTTTCTCCCATTGTGATCTCAATAAAAAAGAATGGGAAGCTACGCATTTGTGTTGATTATAGGAAGCTCAATAAGGAAGCAAAGAAGAATCATTACCCTCTTCCATTTTCAGATTAGATCTTGGATGAAGTAGCTGGCCAGAGTGCTATAGTTTTCTTTGATGGATATAATGGCTACAACCAAGTTCATGTATAGCAGAGAAAGATCAGTTTGAAGACCACATTCACCACTCCTTGGGAACGTTTGCTTATAGAGTTATGCCTTTTGGATTGTGTAATGCTCCAAGCAACATTCCAGCGTTTGATGAAAAGGGTGTTCGAACCCTACATTGGGACCTTCATCGAGTATTTGGATGATTTTTACATCTATGGGAGCAAGTTGGACCACTGCACCACTGATGGAGACAACATTTCAAAGGTTAGATGAAGCACAAGCCTCACTAAACCCTACAAAGTGTGTATTTGGATGTTCTAAAGGTGTTTTGTTAGGGCATGTGGTATCTAGAGATGGTATTGAGTGCTGATCTGATAAAGTTTCAAAAATCAAAGATTTACCATTTCCTATGAATAGAAGTAAGTTGAGATCATTTTTAGGCCATGTGGGTTACTATAGAAGGTTCATCAAGAATTTCTCAAAGATTTCATAGCCACTAACCCAATTCTTGAAGAAGGATGTTACTTATGAACCAGGAAATAAGGCACATGAAGCTTTTGGACAACTGAAGGAAGCCCTGGTGTCTTCACCTGTTTTAAAGAATCCAGATTGGAGCAAGCCATTCATTGTGTACACTGATGCCTCAGATGCAGCACTAGGAAGTACTTTGAGCCAAAAGGATGAAAATGGGAATGAACATCCAATTTACTTTGGGAGTAGACAAATGGCAGTGCTGAGGTAAATTATACTGTAACTGAAAAAGAGGCTCTGGCTATCATTTTTGCTATAAAGAAGTTTAGAAATTACTTGCTAGGGTAAAAATTTCTAGTTGTAATAGATCATCAGGCTCTAAAATATATTGTAAATAAGCCTAACCCATCAGGGAGGATAGCAAGATGGATAATTTTCTACTTGATTTTGAATTTGATATTATAGATAGGCCAGGAAAGAAGCATGTCAATGCAGATGCACTCTCTCGAGCCTATGATGGTTTAGGATCATCTTGTGATGATGATGATTTCCTTGATGCAGCATTGTTATCCCTTGACACAATCCCTAGTGAATACATAGATATTTGGAATTATCTGAATGAATTCAAGTTTCCTGATGGTGCCAATGCAAAGACTAAGAGAAAGATTACTCAAGCCAGTCGTCCATATTCTATTTTGCATGGAGTATTATTTGAATAGGACACGATGGAGCGATATAGAGAGGCGATTGGACGTGATCAAGGGAAGGAACTGCTAGAAGAATTCCACAATGGTACATGTGGAGGGCACTTCTCTGGATAACTTACAACAAGAAGGATCTTGGATGCAGGTTATCACTAGCCCACTCTTTTTAAAGATTGTTATAATTATTGTAAGACATGTGATATTTGTCAAACACATGGTAACCGTAAGACTTCATCAGCTCCATTATGTCCTATTCTTCCCCTTGGTCCCTTTGAAAAGTGGGGAATAGACATTGTAGGTCCACTTCCCAACTACATCACACCAAAATAAGTATATTGTAGTTGCTGAGATTATTTAACCAAGTGGGTTGAAGCTAGGCCATTGAAAACAACTTCCATGGATGAAGTGGCAAGGTTCATATATGAACGCATTGTCACCTGATTTGGTTGTCCATTAGAAATTGTAACAGAGATCAAGGAAGCCACTTCATTAATGAGGTGGTAGAAGCCCTAGTCAATAAGTTTTCTATTAAGCACGGGAAGGCAACAACATACAAGCCAAGCACAAATGGACGGGTGGAGCAACAAATTTTGTGTTGTGTCAAATTCTAGCAAAGATGCAGCCTTGCGAGTACATAAGTGGGATAAAAGGATTCATGCAACATTGTGGGCATATAGGGCAACATCAAAGTCGAAATAGGATACTCCCATTTCAGGTTGGCTTATGGCATTGATCCAGTTCTTCCTATTGAGTTTGATATTCCCATGGTCAGAGTTATGGAAAATAAAAGGATGGATGAAAGTGATTCAGTAAAAGAAAGGTTGGTACATCTTCATTTGCTAGAGGAAATGAGGGAAATAGCTAAGGATACAAGCTATAAGAAGAAAATGAAGCAGAAGGAATACTTTGATCAAAAGATCTGGTGGTCTCCATTTCATGTGAATGACTTGGTTCTAGTATATGATTCCAGATACAAAAAAAAGAAGACAGAGAAAATTTCTTCCAAAATGGATGGGGCCCTACAAAATAGCAGCTGTGCATGAAAATGGTACATACCAACTGGAGGAATTGGATGGCACTCCCATTACGAAATGGGTCAACCACGACAAGTTGAAGATTTTCCAAGCACCAGAATAGTCTACTCCGAGGACGGAGTAGAAGCTAGGAAGGGGGAAGATGTCGACACTAAAATTTTCCTCCATAATTTCTATTTCATTAATGTATGTATTAGGAATAGGATGTTGTTAAGTATAATTAGTAGTAGCGTCTGATAGAAGATAACGGCGCCATCAGTATGGTGCCGCCAATAATGTGGAGTACGGTAACGTCAAAATTACAATAGGAATGTTGTGGTAAAAGTAAATATTTGTTGTAAGTGGTCCGGTAATGTTAAAATGTTAGGGTTTGGGTAAGTAAAGAAGTAGGTCTACATGATTAGGATTTAGAAATATTATATTGGTAATAAGGACAAGGAGTGAGGTCATAAATATTTTGTGTATTTTATTTGTAAAAGGTCTAAAAATGTGGAACCCATGTAAAATGATAAGGTTTATCTTATCTTAAAAGATAAGCTTACACGTACGAGATAAGAGTTAAGGTATGGAATATGATTCGTCGAGTGGATTTCTTATCCTATCTTAGAGATAGGATGGATAATCTGGAAGTTCTATAAATAGAGAGGCCACCCCCTCATTTAGCATAAAAAGAAGTAGTGAGAAATATTGTATGAAGTGTGTAAAGGAAGCATCGGTTTAAAGGTGTGTTGAAGAAGCCATTAAGAGGTGTAATTGTAAAGTTTCTTCCATAGTCTTGGTGAAAGGCAAGTGAAGTCAATAACACTTGAAGTACCTCATGGGTGAGATTGTAAAAATTTCATGTTAATATTATAATTTACTTTGATATTTCAGATTTGTCATCATTCCGTCTTATCATAGTCGATGGTATTCTTGTGTTATGTTGTTGTTTTGTTTCTAGATTATATCCACCAAACTAAAGGTTGTGCATTAGTAAATAATCATAGCACGAGTTCCCCGTGAAGAATTATCATAGTGCCGGATTGGTGATGACAGTACCTTCATCCCATATGTCCCTTTGTTGTTTGGACTTTGTGCTGGCTTTTTGGCCGATCTGCACCATAGCGTCCCAAATGTCCCACTTTTCCTAGGACAAGGAATTAGCCAATTTTCACATTTTTTCCTGGCCCTAAGCTTATTTTCTGCAACTTTTTCACATTTTCTCAGAGTTTTCTCTTTTCAACCTGGACAGGAGAGTTAGAAAACTTTCTGAAGGGACCCTAGAAACATGATTTTTTCCCTGGATCAATCAATTTTCCTGGGACTTGAGAATCCTGATGTATGTTATCATTTCAACCCTAGGGGGGTGAAATTGGATAACAATTTGGTGACTTCGAGAGGGTCATCTACCCTGCTAGATGAAAATCGGTGGCCTTTTAGCAATCCATTGGGCATGGAGTCATAAGCAAGCCTGAAAACTGATCTGAACTTTGAAAAATCCCTTCTGAGCCACTTGAAACCCATTGAACTTAGAGTTGTTCTCACCAAAATGCCACTGAAATGAACTGTGCAAGAGCAAACCCAGCAACACCAAAAAATATGTACAAAACTGAAAATCATACATGCTCCAAATGGAACATGCAGAGTGTGCATAAGCACTTCTTCCACTGAAAGCAAACCTACCTACTCTATTCTAACTGGAAACAAAGGCAAGCTAAACAAACCCTGCAATTGGTTGTGAGAAATAGCTTCCCTTTCTCAAAAGTGGCAGCCATGTAATTGATTTGGAGCTGATCATGGCTATTAGGATGAGTGGAAAATCAACAAGAAGTTGGTCTTCTACCCAAATCATCAAGGTATCTGCTGAAGGAAAATTCAATACCTCTTTTAGTTGCTCTGCATTTGGATTGAAGAGGTATGACAGCTGATCCTCGGTACTTTGTAGCTCATCCTCATGCTCAGAAGCAAGCATGATGTAGTTGTGACTTCTCCTTTGGCTCCAATGAAGCCAAATACCTGATTGGGAAAGGTCTGATCCGTTTGATATGCCCATAGCTCTGATTTTCAACTCCAAGAATGGAGTTCTCTTGTAGACCCTTCTGAATGGATGGTGTGGAAGAAATGGTGGAATTCCTCTGTCATTTCTCTTCCTCCAATGAAGAACATGAAAGATTAAAATCTTCCAATCTTGGTTCCAAAGAGCTGCTATAAGATGCAGGATGCTGCAAATGAATGTTCTCCTTCATGAAAACAGACTCAAGTGTTTGGAATGTGGATGATGAAAGAGAGAATGGTGGAAACTCAACTGGCTCTCCTCCATCAAAACAGTCCTCCAAATCTAACAGATAAACTGCCTCATGGCTGTCCTGCTGCAAATGCTCCACTTCCTCCATGGTGTCTTTTTGATATGTAACTTGACCACCATGGTTTCTTTCACCCTCCAACATTGAGTTTGAGAGATCAAACTCCTCTTCAGTACTAGAACTTGAGAGACGTGAAGTAGAAAGAAGAACTGAAGGTTCTCCTATAGCCTGCTTTGTGCCCAAAGCCCTTGGATCTGCACTTTTCTCCTCCACAGCTGGGATGTGCTCCTCTTCTTTTGGATTTGGAGCAGCTTCTCCTTCCTCCAATGTTTGAAGACAATCTTGCTCTTGATCGAACTCTTCCTCCAGCATGAAGTTTGCCAAGTCAAACTCTTCAATCTCTTTCTCTAGAGGACAAGTTGGACTGCAAGATCTTTTTTTTTCTTTGCTTGTCATAACAAAATCAGTCGACCACCATTTGTTCAACCTTAGCCTCTTATAGGTTTGACCATCAAGGGGATCTTTTTCATCCCAAATTTGGCAGCCCAAACCCTCAAGTTGTCTGTCATTTCTTTTCTTCTTGGCTCTTCCTCTTGCTGTCCTTGATGACTGATTTTTGCAATTTCTTCTTTCCCACATGGAATTGGGAATGCAAGAGGAGGGATGGGTTGTAACTCGATTGATCTGGAAATTTTTGTGGTGGTGTAGGTAGAAACTCTTGTTTCTTTGGAGGAGGGGGTATTTCTGTTAGCTCTTGTGGAGGGGATGACTGTTTGGAAGGAAAAAGGAAAGAAGAATTGAGGCGTGGTGGAAGACTAGGGGGTGGAGAAATGGATTCAACACTTGGGACAGCAGATGGGGAGTTTAGAACTTGACACTGCTGAGATAAAACAGATTGGGAAAGAGGAAAAAGAAAGGCATGAGATGGCATGCTTACCCATTGACAAGGTTGCTGAAAACTCCTCTTATACACCTCTATTTCTTCAATCCACTCTGCAAGCAATGGCAGCGTTGCAATCATGAAGTCAAGCTTCTCCTGAGGGCTGAAGTGTCTTGGAAAAGGGCCTCCCAATGGACAAGGAGTCCTGCAACCAATTCTGAAAGCTCTCATTTGAGTTTTTGCTCTGGACTGCACCATGTTTACCTCCATCTTTTGGATTTTCTCAACAGAGACTAGCATCTTGCATCTGATTGTCTTCATTATATGCATGCTCTTGCTCTTGGAAAGCTCCATAGCCAAAATGATTTTGGCACTGCTGCTCATATGGGTATGCATACTGATCTTGAATTTGCTCAAAATGCTGATTTGGAGGATTTGTAAAACATGTTGGAGGTGTGATAAACTGCTGTTGTTGAAAATGTGGATTCCATAATGGAAATGAAGTCATGATTGCACAACTTCATGGAATGGAAAAGAATGAAAGAGATGAAAAGAAAGATGGATGGGAATGGATGAAAAATTGTCTGCAACATCGAAATGCATTGCTGATCGGATGGAGTCTCCGGATGTGTTTTCAAGTGCCTCCAAAGGCTGAAATCTTCACGGGAACACATCAACCTGCAAAGATGAAGTGGAAGATCTCTTAGTGTCCCACCGAGCATGCAAAACTATTGATGCAGACTCACAACACCCCTGGATGTAGATCAGGCTTCTAGGTTGATCGCTCTAGCATCCAGTGTGATTGCACAACATGGAAAACTCTCTCCAAGTGTGGGGACTTGAAAAACTGAGAGGAATCTCTAGAGAAGGTTGGTTCCTGCTCCTAAACTACCTGCCACAAGCTATTCCAGTGCAGGCAAGCTAATCTAATCCTAATCTAACCATGCCAAGGAGACAAAGAGAGAGAGAAGGGAAAAACAACAAAAGCCTACACTAAAATGGTGATACACCAGAGAAGGAGAATGTTGAACATCTATCAAAGCTGCCATGGAACAAGGAGAGGTGAGCAATGGGAAGGATGGACAGATGCATCACAAACCCAAAGATAGATTTCACACAGAAAATGTCCCAAAACTCCATGAACACAACTCCAGACCTGTAATGAACATTAGAATATGCACAAATACCTGCAATGAAGAGAGGCAAGAAGAGAACAAGAAGAAAACTAGCAAGGATGGACAGATGCATCACAAAACATGTTTTTTTTGCTTCAGGAGTTTGCACAGAACATCATTTCAATAGTAAAAGGAAAAAACACCATTACAGAGCAAAGGAGGAGGTTCGAACTCCATTTTCAACCCTAGAGAAGAAAATAAGGGGAGGACAGAGCTAAAAAGATGAACCACCTAATCTCTGAGCCAAATCTAAATTTTTACAATGCATGGGTCGAGCCCATGAGAGAGAAACACAGGAAAATGTGCAAACAGTACAACCATTGACCAAAACGCATCCTTCATTAAAATCGGTGGTCGAAACATCACTTCTAGCCATGCTGAAGAAGAATGCGACCCATGTGCATTAAATCAGTTGTTGAAACATCAGTTCTAGCCATGCTGAAGAAGAATGCGACCCATTTGCATTAGACTGGTTGTTGAAACGTCGCTTCTAGCCATTACTACACGCCAGAGACGTTTCTTGATTTTATCTCTCCAAAATGAACCAAAATGCAAGATTGACCCCAGGAATTGTGTAGAGAATTTCATCAGCTTTCCATTGATATAAAGAACGTGAAAATCTGAGCTCTGGATCGAAAGTTATGGCGATCTGAAGATTTAGGGCACAAAATAGGCCAAAACGGATTTTTGAAATTTTCCCGCGCTCTGCCACTTGGATGACACGTGTCAGGTGCTGATTGGATGAGAAATTCTCTCTCCTCCACCTTTCCGTGGGCTTTCCTTTGAATTTTGACCTTTTTATACTTTGGGAGAATTTTCCATTTTTTTTTCGCACCCCCGCCACTTGGGACACGTGGCATGATTTGGTTGGAGGACAGGGTGCGGGGGAAGCTTTTACCTTTTAGCTTTTTGGCCAAAACTTTTGCCAAATTTCCTAATTCCTCCTCGGAGCTCCGCACCTCCCTGCTCCATTGGACATGTGGCATTGTTTCATTAGCTCGGGCCGCCCCTTCAAACCTTGCCTTTTGACTTTTGGACTTTTCCCTTGTGACACGTGTCACCTCCTGGTTGGTCCGCGGGTCTGTGGCTCTTTCACGTCCACCATGTCTTTTTGTCCTGGATGTCCCACTTTTCCTTATGCTAAATTTTCTTGTTTCGGCCGAACCATCCGGTTCACGTCCATTTGTCCCAAATGTCCCAGTGCTTCGCGAGACAAATTATTTCGGTTCGCTCGATCCGGACGATTCGCGTCTTTATGGCCCAAATGTCCCGAATGTTTAGTGCAAAAGTTCCCCTTTTCGGCCGATTCGGGCGGTTCACGTACTCACGGTCCAAATGTTCCAAGTTGTTAGTTGATTTTCTTCTCTTTTGGCTGAATAGGGTTTCCACGTCCCACGCGTCCCTCTCAGTCCGACCCGTCCCGGTGCTACGATTTCCCATTCCGGCCGAACCGGCCGGTTCGCGTCCTTCGCGTACCTTCGTCCCATATGTCCCTTTGCTGTTTGGGCCACCTGTAGGCTTTTCGGCCGATCCGCGCCTTGGCGTCCCAAATGTCCCACTTGTCCTAGGACAAGGACTTAGCTGATTTTCACATTTTTTCTAGCCCAAGCTTATTTTCTGCAACTTTTTCACATTTTCTCAGAGTTTGCTCTTTTCAACCTGGAAAGGAGAGTTAGAAAACTTTTTGAAGGGACCCTAGAAACATGATTTTTCCTTGGATCAATCAATTTTCCTGGGACTTGAGAATCCTGATGTATGTTATCATTTCAACCCTGGGGGTGAAATTGGATAACAAGGCTTAGGAGAAGGATTTGATGTTTGAGGAATGGATAGTATTTTGAAAGGCACACTAAGAGCTTTCAAGGAATTAGATTTTGTAGGAGCAGATTTAGATTTAAACTTGGAAGAGACATCGAAAGCCTTACTTGGGATTGCGGGTGTCTTCTTACTTGTTACAGGGTCGGGCTCCACCAATGCAGACTTCATGGAAGATGGAAGTGGGGATCCTCGACTGATTATTCTATTTTATGGAATTTCCATAGGAGGATCATCAACCTTGTTTTATTTTATAGCAGTGGAGGGAGATGTTCTTTTCTCGGTTTGAGAATGAGTGAATACCACACATGAGAAACTAGGTGCATCCTCTTCATCTTCTTCATCACATCCAAAATACTCATAGAATCTGATTTGTGTATTGTTCTCAAATTCGTCATTTTCTAGGAAATCACCACCTTCACTTTCTTGTTCAAGCTCTTCTTCATCTTCTTGAAATCTACAATTTATGTTCATGGGTGGGGCCTCCAAGGCAAGCCTTTAGGGTGCTCCCACAATTTGATTTCTGTTGCTTCTTTGGGAAGAAACAAGTTCAAATATTTCCCTCTTCAAATATGATATCCAATTCACCAACTTTTGCAATGATGGATTGGTTCTCTCATCTTCAGGATGTTGGGCCTTTCCCTTTGATGGATTCTTGATCTTTCCAAAGAGGATGAGATCATCATCTAATTCAATGGCCCTCCTTTGTGACTTCCACAATGTTCCTTGGTTGAACTCTTCATAGGAGAAATCCTACCTCCGGTGATTGAGAATTTATGAAGAATATTTTAATATTGTTATGAGAGGATGAATCTTCTTCTGGTATCATGCAAAACAACCATTCAAAATGAGTCACTAAGTCTCTAATCGTTTCACTTTCTCCTTTCCTCATTTGAGCCAACTGCACCAAGAGGTCTTGAAAATCTTCAATTGATTTAAATCTTTCCTCGAAGGAAGCCTTGATGTCATCCCAACAAGTGATGGTTTAGGAAGGCAAGGAGGTAGAACCATTCCACTGATTTTTCTTGGAGGGACTCCACGAACAATCTTACAACAACATCTTTATGTTGGACACCAAGAATTCCACATGATGTCATGAAAGCAGCAATGTGTTCTTTAGGATGTTGTGTGTTTTTTCCTTTGAACTTTGGAAAGTTCTTGTGGGAAACTATTGGTAGATTGTGAAGAGGTGGTTCAAGAGCAAGTGGGCCCGTATTCCTTCCCCATGGAACAATGAGTTGAGGTATTTCTTCTTCGTTTGCCATTATTTCTTCCACTTCCACTTTAGCTCTTACTTCTATGAATTCTTCTTCTTCTAGGAGCTCAAAGCTCAATGGTGGTTGAAAAATGGGAGAATTTTAAGGAGTTTATATAGGATTACCAAGTGCACTTCTTGAAGAGCCAGACAAAGAGGATCCTTGAGAGAAGAAGTATGGATTATCTTGAATTCATTCTTGCTGATTTTGCAACACCTCAAAATTGGAAACAACACCGCCTCTTGACCTGTTCAACTTGATGTGTCTTCCTTCAACTAGCTTTTTGAAATTCTTGAAGTGGGAATATGAAAAGATTTGTGCAGAAATTAGTAGTGTGTATTTTAGCAATGGAATTTCATGAACTCTTTTTTTTTCAACATCTGATTTTTTTTTTAATTTTCAGACCTTACGATCGTATATTGGGTGCAGACACTACTAAATCTTCTCCATGGTGGGTGCCAAAAACTGTTGGCGATAAAATTTTTGAGGTGGATTTCTTGCCAATGCTATGGGAATATAAGTCCCTCTACTTAACCGGTGTAGCTACCGTATATGCATGTGCGAGAAAATGTGGATTTTGTGGTGGCCTTTTGACCAGGGATCCAATAGGGGCACTCCACTGACCCTACGACAAAGCTAGAAATCTCTTGCTAGGGAATACTTTGTCTAAGGAGTAGGAAAGAGGAGTGAGAATTGAGTTAGGAGAACCAATGTTGCAAGTAGAAAACTAGAGACTTGCACACCCGTCAGAAGTTTCATCACATGCACTTGAATTTCAGAAGAAAACAAATCTACAAAACAACAACAAGACTAAATAGAGCTTAATGAACACAAAGTACCAATAAAATCCTCAATCAAAGAGGCTAAAATTCCTTCTTCCTTTATTGAAGCTCAAGTAGAATTTGTACATAGTGTGGGAATTGAAGAAATTGAGAAGGGGGAATAGAAGAAAATGGCTATCTCCTTTGTTCTCTCAAGGTGCAATATACTCTTGAGTTTATAAGATCAATCACCCACCCTTTGTAATGGGAATGGCATTACAATTTATAGAATGAGAGGTGACTTATCATCTTCCTCATGACCTTTTGAATACCTTAATATGACTTAAGACTATTCATATTCCACTTTAAATATTTAAGTCCCTTTTATAATAGTAAGGTGACTTAATTTACATTATATTTCTAAAGTCATTTAATTCGTATTAAAAAGTTCAACCCTCAATGCAAAAATAGAACATTGAAGAGAGAGAGTGTGTCGTATGAGGAGTGAAGAGAGAGAGAGATATAAGAGTAAGAAGAAGAAGAAGAAGAATTACGCCGAAGGATTAGTTGCTACAGCGGACTTGGCTCCATTCTCTGACTATTCTCCACTTTGTAATCCTGAGAAGGCTTCTAACTCATCCACTTTGGCTTCATATCTCCCATATAAAAATCAACTTACTATTTTTAGTAAGTATGAGAAATCAAGTCCTCGATCTTCAATTGGATGTTGCGACTCAGTTTTCCTCTTTCTCCCTGCATTCCTCATTCCTTCTAGATCAACTTTCTATTTTTAGTAGGTGTTCGAGGGCACACTTACTATTTTTAGTAAGTTCCAAAAATTTCTGTTCTGGTGGATTCTCAGTTGTAGTGCACCTCCAATGTCTTTATCTTCTTCGTAGGTTCTTTTATCGATGACTTTCCCAAAATAGCAGTTCCAATTTAGTAGACCTGCTATTTTTAGAAATTTTACCTCTGGGAGTCAGTATTGATGTGGAAAAAAATTTTTGATATGGGTTTTTTCCAAATATCCTCTCTTCAAATTTTGGGCCCACCCGCTTAATAGTCCAAGAGATTTTAAAGTTTTAATTTTCAGACCTGGCAGTGCTTCTAGTTAAACAACCATTAATGGACCCCAAAATTGCAAGTCTAGTTATCTCCTTTGTTTGTAAAGAAAATTATATTTTTGATGTGGGTTTTTTCTTCTAGTTCTTCACGTGTGATCTTACTTCGATCCGGCAACTAGTTTGATGAGAAATCCTACTTCTTTCGTCGTTGACCCAGAAAGGAGATTTCTTTATTATGGATGCTCTGTCACATGTGGGGGGAGTTTGAAGGTGTATTCTTGATGGCCTTGGGTAGAGGAATGAGAAAAATATATATCTTGTTGTTTCATGCATCTGTTTGGGAGATTTCTTCAACTTCTCATTTCATGGCTATGGAGTTTTCTCCGTTTCTCCTTCTGTGCTCCATGCTTCTCCTTTTGTGTTTGATGAGAATTCCTCCTCTAGGGCCTACATATTGCTATGTATTCATGATTAGAGACTTTATGTGGCCATGGTGGAGCTATTTTGGAGCAACAATGGTGGACCAGGTGTCTGGACAAACATGCATGGAGCCATGGCAAGGTATGAAGTGGTGAAGGAGAAATGAGGGGGAAGAAATGGCTAAGTGCCATAGTTGAATGCTCAAAACTTGCAGATGGAGGGGCTGGGAACATTTTTATGTCCCTGATGTCCCTGACCTTAGGGACATGAGGGACATCAATTTCCATGGTGGTCAAGGCATGCCATGTGTCTTCGATCCGACACTAGGGGATTTTCTTGAAAAATGCACTTGTGGGCTGAAAGTCTATCACGTGGGTGTCAAAATGACTCCCCATAGGGGTTGGGATAATTTTTACATGTATTATATCCCCCACCTCTGGTACATAAGGGAAATCAGTTTCCACGGTGGTCTTGGTGGTGACACGTGGCGCTCGATCCGACGACAGGGAATGGATGCTCCAAAAATGCACCTGGGGGCTGAAAGTCGGTCACGTGGGTGTCCAAATGACTACCCATAGTGGCTGGGTGCATTTTTAAAGGTCTGATGTCTCCAACCTCATGTTCATAATTGAAATCAAATTCCATGGTGGTCTTGGAGCTGACACATGGCACCCAATTCGACATTAGGGAATGCATGCTCGAAATAAGCACTTAGGGGGCTGAACTGTCAAGTCTGGAGGTCATATGAGGGTCCCAGAGGTCATATGAGGGCTAAGAGGGCCTCCAAGGGGATGGTCACACTTTTCTAACCTTGATGTCCCTGACCTTGGGGACGTCAGGGACACAAAATCCCACAAGGCTCCTAGTGCTGACATGTGTTCTCCCAAAAATTTGGCTAAGTCCTGAACTTGTGACAGTAATAACCTGATCTCCTGATGGATGTTTTTGGAAAAAAATTATATATTATCCTGACTTTAAATTCCATTATGAATCCAATGGTTGGGGTATAATGTCTTGATTCATTCATCTGATCCTTGAAAAATTAGGTTTGTGATTTGAGACTCCACTTGTGCCTGATAAAAACTACCTTGCCAATCATATGCACCAAGGTGTTGTGAAAAATATTATTTCAACATCATGTAGTTCTTGGAATCCTCTTTCTGAAGATGTTTATTTTTACTTCTAACTCCATCTAGACCTCCCGAAATCTTCTTCTGAAGCCTAACAGTTTTTTTAGTGCATGTGTACCGCATAGGCTTATGAACCCTGTTTTTAACTCAGACTGCTCCAAGTCTTGCAAAAATTCCTCAAACCTTCCAATATAGTTTCCATGATGTTATAAGGTATTCCATTCACCTCCATGTTAACTTTTGTTCTACTCCAGGCTGTTGAATCTAGTCCTGGGAAGGCCAGCGATAACCCTTCCCAATACTGCTAGAAGATAGCATCTTTTTAGAACTCCCTAAAATATCCTAGGTGGAATGAGTTCACTTTAATAAATCACCTAGGGGACCAATTTGACATCAAATAGGGGTGATCAGACTGATGGATTTGACCTAGGGTGCCTAGGAATTATAAAACATGAAAAATTCGCCATAGGGGTATAGTTGTTGTGCTTGGAAACTTCCAATTTCCCTATTGCACATTTTCACGACAACAACAAATCAACAATTGGAACAGAGCCTTTGATTTGACTCAAAACTTGGGCAATTTCATATGGGAAATTCTTGGGCAATTAAAAATTGGAAGAAAGGCTAATACACTCATTAGGTGGCACATGACTCTTGATAGCTTGAGCATGAGGAGGGGTATGATTCTTGCTTGGAACTGCAGGGCCTCTGGCAGGTGCATCTTTCCTAGGAGCCTCTTTAGGAATGTTTGAAAGTAAGGGGATTTTCACTTTGCTTGAGGCCCTACACCTTTGGAAACCCTACTCCTTGTTTTATATTCCTTCTCTTGGGCAACAACAACATTCATTAACAACTGCCTATCTTCCTTAGATGGGATTCCTCCATCATACTTTTTATCATTAAAGCCCTTAGATATTAAAAATCATTATTGGGAAATTCAAAATCTTGTACATTATCTACTTCTAAAGTATGAGAGAGAGAAAGAATAGGTACTCTATGAATGGAGTCCCAAAAAGTGGTAGTAGTTCTAACACTTATAACCTCAGTTGAGGTTTCCCCTTTGTGAGTTGGTGGAACAACCCATCATGCACACATTGTCATCATTGTCATCATCAACTTATTATCCTTCTTGTTGATCTTATTCACAAGGATCATGGGGCATGAAACATATATCACACCAATTGATGACTTTTGTATGACTTTTGTTTCTTCCACAACAACAACTCTAGCAGCCAAAGGATCAGGCACCATTCTATTTTATCTACCTTGGGGCAACCTGTTTCCAAATCAAGCAAGTCCCTTGCCTCTGTCATTATCTCTTTGATGATTTGTAAATATATCTTTTCCTTGTTTCTTGTGTTTTCCTTGGGAACTCTACACACTCCTTTCTCATCTTGGGCAAGTTTATAGGAGATCTCCTTGACATCCCCTGCCAAAGTTTTCACAACTTATTCTAAATCAGCAACCTTGCTTGTTTGAGGTTTTTCTAGGTTAACCATCTTTACACCTTCCCTATTTGGAGAATTCCCAATTTCCTTGATGTTGTTCTCTATTTTTAGGGCCATAGTGAATGATTTCCTCAGATTGGTAGGGTTCTTATCTCTTAAGTAATATGTAGCATTTTTATCAAATGCATTAGTATATTTGATCAAACATGACTCATCACAAGGCCTTATTCTAAAAGGAAATCTTCTCAAGGTCTTATTAACCTTGCGTTGAAATCATGTACTGACTCATTGGGATTATTCTTGATGTTTTAAAATTATGATAGAAGAAACCTAGGGTCAGTTCTATCACCATATTACATTCTCACAATAACCGATATCGGTTCCTGTAACCGTCATCGATCATCCATGATCGCCATCATTCATCCCTTAACCATCATCGGTTAGTAAGACTGGATTTGGTCACACTGTTTTGATTTTAGTCAAAACATTTACCAAATTTCCCTCTCAGAATATGTTTGTCCCATATCTGTTGTTCCCTGTGTCATTTATAGAATACTTTTACCTATTATACACTGATTCACATGGTTTTGACTCACAGCCAAACTAATGCCCTTTTATTTCAAGCAAGTCATTAGCCACTCCCACCCAGTCCATCACCACCATCCATCCTATCACCTATGGATCCGACTCAACTTATCCCCATCGTTACTGGTGATGAGGAGTTCCCAAGACTCCTTGACCAGAATTCCACTTGCCTTCCAGAACTACCTTGCTCATTCTTCCACCTAGGATTCCTAAGGAAAGTTGATATACATAATGCTGTAACTATGCCTCCTACTCTCACCCCCACCTCTACATCAGCTAGCACTAGTTTGGTGCTACCATCATCCACTTTACCACCTATGGTGTCTTAGCTAGATCCCACATCTACTATAACTGCAGCATCGACATCATCTATCGCACCCGTGACATCAATTGTCCCTCCCATAGCCACTTTAAGTATAGCCCCATTTGTACCCGCTACTTCACATATACCCATTGCATCACAACCACCTCCGGTGTCAGCATCTTACACCCCTTTTCAACACCTCATCCTTTCTATCCCACAGTCCTTACCCCCAATCAGCACTAGAGTTGTTACGACTACCCCAAACACTTACACATACTACCAACAACCCCCGAACTCATCTATCACTTATTTTTATTATGTGCCACCTACATCTATTCCTCCTACATAGTTCTCATACTCAGTGCCACCATACACTAGCATACCACCCACTTCATACATTTAACATCAACACTCTTTTTCTACAGGGGGCACCCATTCATCCCAACCTACTAACAACCTCATTAAAATGATGGTAGAAAAGATGTAGACCTTAGAATCATCTATTTATGGCTCCCATAATTCTTTAAATTATGATGAAATGTGTAACAAGATTATCCATCCATCTATTCCCATTCTTCCCTACCCTATGCATTGGGAAATGCCTAAATTCAACCACTTCAATAGTAAAGAAGATCTACAACAACACTTGCGATTGTTCAAATATGGGTGTTACCTAATTGCCCACAATGATGCTTTACTCCTACAAACTTTCCCAATGTCGTTAATAAGACCAGCATTGGATTATTATAGGGGACCACCTCGACATTCCATTTATTCCTTTAATCAAGTAGCTTAAGCTTTCTTAGACCATTTTCAATCAATGTTACCAAGAAAGTCACCATGACCTATCTTTATTCAACTTGACAATATGAAGATGAATCTATTGCATATTTCATTCCCACTTATAGAGTCTTATTAACCAATTGACGTTCCAGCTACCTCATACTGAACTTATTGAATTGTTCACTAGAGCTTGTGTTAGACACATCTCACCCACTATATAGGTACAAACCTTCCGAACCTTTGATGAAGCGTTCACCATGGCACGAAAGTTGGAAATTCACGCCATTGAAGAAAAGAAAATCCAATTAAAGTTGGAGCCATTACATTTCCTTCCATAAAACCTCATAAAATTTTCTATCCTACTCGTCCAATTCCTGCATGGTATAAAGAACACAACTACTGTAATTACCATCACGTTAAAGGACATAGTGATAGAAACTCCATAAATTTTTAAAACATTGTCCAAGAGATGATAGATAATGGAGACCTTGTCATGGACAACCTGAACATGCCAACAAATAAAAATTTTCACATCATTAAAAATTTGTTCCCTCATCATAAATCATCATTTTTAATTAAAATATTGAACCTTCATCTAGCGAAAACAATGTTCATGAAGTCCACGCGGTTTTTGATATCATATCAGTTGTTCCTCAAAACCTACCTACTTCATCTATTGAGGAAATTATGACACAAGAACCTCTACCCACAAAGGAGCATACCTTTTCTACTCCTTCACCCATAGATAATTCCCCCTCATCTCCCCCTTCTCTCATGGAGGAACCCAAACCTTCTATAGATGCCATTTCACCATCTACCTCACAACCTACCAAATGGTTGACACTTTTAATTCACCCATCCACAGAAGAATCATCACCACCTTCTCCTCCACCAAGGATGAAGTCTACATCACCCCACCTATTATCTCTCCTACACATGGGAGACTCATCAAACATACCACCACATGTTGGGGATAGTTCTCCCCTAGCATACTAGTACCCCATTAACGTGATCTCAACTCTATTACCTAAAGAGTCTGAAGCTAGCCAATTCCCTATCTTGCAGAAATCTTTTACATGGATTGCCACCTAACCAATTTCATCCTCTTCTTCAATAGTCCCATTTTCATGACTAGTTGATAACTTGGATTATGTTGATCATTCCATGCTCTGGGGCCATCTTCGGCTCCCCATTTTGACCCAAATGCAAATGTTACCTAAAGATACTTCCACGATCTACCCAAAAATATTTTCAAGAACCAAATATACATTGACCATGCCTATTGAAATGGCTTCTTCTTCATCATCCCTACCTACATCAAAACATCTACCCATGACTAAAACCATTCCCAAACCTCAAAACCTACCCACACCTATCTCCTCACCCATATCCAGACCCATCACTACCTTGGGTGTCATGCCGATATCCATCCATACTCACCCACCGGTAAAATTTGACTTAGACATGTCTTCCCAAGCCTGCACCAACATTATCCCTCCACCTAGAAAGAAAACCCAACCTTCTAAGCCATATACACCAGTCTCACCTACCATGCCTTTGTTGTCTTCCCCTTTTATGTCCATCCTAGAGCTCCATCCACTACCTTGATCAAATAGTGTCCTACCCAAGGCTAGTAAAAATCTAAACAACCTACTACTACATCACGAGACTTTGTTACACCTCACTCACCCAAAAACACAACTCCTTCACCCTCACCCATGCACTTCTTGCCACCTATAACTCTGCTAGTTACTAGAACCCCAACCTTTCCTATACGAATTCAACCCATTCTATCTACCCAACCACTTCGACCACAATGTGGTTTCCCCGTCAATGGGTAACCCATCCTCTTCCACCATTTTTTTCCCTTCTGCATCCCATTCCCCCATGTAACCTTTACCCAAGAAGGTACAACCCAAAGATAAGAACCCACTACCCTTCAATAAGGTAATCAAACCAACAAAACCTTCCATCACTAGCTCTTCTACCCCACCTTTACCCAAGAAGATGCCAAAAAAACCTAGACCACTCCACTTACCAAACCAGTGGAACAACTCATTCCCCTCCTATAAATTCTCTTCCTTCACAATCATCTGCATCTATACCCAAACCCACAGTCACCTCTAATTGTGATCCGTTAGCGGGGTCCTACACGTAAAATTTTAACTAATATTTTAGATACTTCCGTCATCACATTACCACCGCATCGACCTTACAATTTTATCAAACCCAAACCAGAAGGGCTTAATGAAACCAAGATTTGTGCTTATCATCGTGTGCTAGGACATGATGTCAAAAATTGTAAGGCTCTGAAGACCGTTCTTCTCAAACTTTGTCCTCATAATTTTTTTTTTGATGATGATGACCTTCTTGATGAGGACCATGTGTCACCTTCACCTATCACCATACATCATCATCCTTTACCCATTCTGCGATCAATATCTCTACCCCCACAACCATTTTTCCAACCTCCAAAATTTGATATCAACATGGTCCGTATTAGAGAGTTGGCCAAATCACCACTCAAATGTCAGTGCACCCTACTCATCTCACAAGGATCTTATCCACCACTAGTATTTTTCCCCTCATGCCATTATACCTTTCATGACAAACCCTCTCCATCCACCTCCCCTCAGATTAACATGGTTCACTTTGCTACCCACTCTTAAAAAGACAAGGGAAAAGAAAAAACAACTAACCCATCAACCAACCCTCTGCCCAATATACCATCTCCACTTGCACCAAAATAACCATCCACAAACCTACATACCTTATCTAAGATGGGGTTACCCATCGTGCAATGATAAAATAATTACACCAGTATCCTCTTAAGATGTATTTGTATGATATCATCCAAACTTTTGAATCCCACAAACAAGCCCTTATCGAGATTCTGCAATCCATTGAAGTTTTACCCAATGACCCCACACTAGTGGCCTCCATTATTACCCCTCACCACGTGGCCTCACTAACCAAAAGTTCTCCTTCTTCTACCCCCATGCCCACTCCTCAAGTCACTGCCCTCAGCTTTTCTAATGAGGAGATTTTACCTCTCTAATAAGATGATCCTAATCTCACCCTTTTCATCTTAGTCTATATCGATAACATATGTGTACGATGTGTCATGATCGATGGTGGTGCTAGTATTAACATCATCTCCTACCACGCGTATAATCTAATGTGTATCCCTTCTAATTGTATCCATAAGATCCCAGTTATGTTGTGATCATTCAATAACGCCATCACCTCCACCCTTGGCACCATTATACTTCACGTTTGCATAGGCCCTCGCACTATCCCAGAACTATACTATGCCTATAAGGGAGAATTCCAATATAACCTATTGCTTGAAAAACACTGGATTCACGTCATGGGTTGTGTTTCTTTAACTTTACACCATGTTGTAAAATTAGAGCATGAAGGACATAACTACACCATTCCCACTGACCCGTCGCCATTAAAACTTGTAACATGTTATACCAAACCAATGATGTAATTGTACTAGTCAAGGCATTTACCACTACCCCCACTTCTCCTTCACCCATAAGCCCATCCACCAATGTTGCCACCACCTCTCCATCTAATTCTCCTATTCCTACTACAACTACAGCTTTAATAGCTGACCACTCTACTTTGTAACCAATCGATACCCCTCCTGTAAATCATCTAGTGAATAATCTATCTCTTCTACCTACATATCTACTACCGATCTCTTAGAAGGTATTTTTCAATGCCTCACTTTGGGGAGTACCACCTATACAATATCGACACATTCCTCACTCCACAAGAGTATGGAAACCTATGTTAGCACCCTCATTATGACTACCACATAGGAGAGGTTTTCCCTTACGGTCCTTCCCACCTTCACACTAACCTAATGTATGGGGAACTTGACACTGCCACCTATTCACCCAAACCTCTATCCCAAACATGATCATTTTCATTTGGACTCAAATACCTTAATAACCACTGCTTTTCCCACACTTTCTTTCACCATTGTGCATGGAAATGCTTTGGCTTCAGTTTTTACGAACAAGGCTATCATACTGTCATTTCATGTATCACCCGTTAGCACAATGACCATAGTGGCATTGGATTTTCCACACCACCTTCCAAGAAGGATCACGTCGAACTCATTGATGAAGACAAACCTTTTTCACCCCATTCACCCCATTCACCAATGTCACCACCTTCACCCACAGAGTCCATAGATCCTGAATTTATCCTTCCTAACTTTTTTTTTCGTAAACACAATTTTCCTGGGACCTCTAACTTATCAATGCGATAACGAGGCTACATCTTCTATTCCCTTCCTGTATTCTTACATGATCGATGATAATACACCTTATATTAATGTCATTCATTATCATGACAATGATTCCATCCTCACCTACCTTGGTATGGAAGATTCTTATATTCACTAGTCATTACCCTCTGATACGCAAATCATGTTGAATGAATCGACTATCGAAATCAACATTAATACTCAGGATGAAAAACACATTCTAAAGATAGGTCAGTCTTTATATGTTTTTGAACATGAAGCTTTTACCTCTTTCTTTCGGACCATAGCAATGATTTTTCTTGGTCCTATACTGATAGGCCTGGTATTGACCCAAAAATTTTGGTCCATAATATCATAATTGTTCCATATGCCAAACCCATAAAAAAAAGCTACGGAAAATGCATCCTCGCATTGCACTTCTTGTCAAAGAAGAACTTCAACACCTTCTCTCGGTTTCCTTCATCCTACCCATTGACTATCCCTAATGGATTTCTAACATCGTTCTTGTCACAAAATAAATAGGGGACTCTGCATTTACACAGACTTCCATGATCACAACCTAGCTTGTCCCAAAAATGATTTTCCCCTACCAGGAATTGACCAACTAGTTGATTTTACCATCGGATGTGAAATACTATCACTCATGGATGGTTTATCACATTATAATCATATATTACTTTCTCCAAAAGATCAACACAAAATTTCCTTCATCACTCCTTGGGGGACCTTCTGCTATCGAGTCATGCCTTTTGGCCTTAAAAACATTGGTGCTACATATCAGTGAGTCATGACTTATATATTCCATGACATCATGCATCACATATTGGAATATTACGTAGATGACCTTATTTCCAGATCCAAACATCAGGCCAAATACCTAACAGTCCTTAAGGTCATCTTTGACCGCCTCATCAAGTATTATGTTGGCCTTCAACTTAAGAAGTGTGTCTTTGTAGTACATTTAGGAAAACTCCTTGGTTTCATCATTTATTTACGTGGCATAGAAGTTGATCATGCTAAAGTGAAGTCTATTATCTAAATGCCTCCACCTACTAGTTTTTATCAACTATGAAGCTTGCAAGGTAATTTGTAATCTATTTGTCATTTTATCTCACAGGTTTCTGACCATTGTCAACCATTTCATCATCTCCTCAGGAAATATTTTTCATTCAAATGGGATGATGAATTCCATAAATCCTTTGACATCTTAAAAATACCTTCTTTAACCAATAGGACAAGGAGTGAGGTCATAAATATTTTGTGTATTTTATTTGTAAAAAGTCTAAAAATGTGGAACCCATGTAAAATGATAAGGTTTATCTTATCTTAAAAGATAAGCTTACATGTACGAGATAAGAGTTAAGGTATGGAATATGTTTCATCGAGTGGATTTCTTATCCTATCTTAGAGATAAGATGGATAACCTAAAGTTCTATAAATAGAGGCCACCCCCTCATTTAGCATAGAAGAAGTAGTGAGAAATATTGTAGGAAGTGTGCAAAGAAGCCATCGGTTTAAAGGTGTGTTGAAGAAGCCATTAAGAGGTGTAATTGTAAAGTTTCTCCATAGTCTTGGTGAAAGGCAAGTGAAGTCAATAACACTTGAAGTACCTCATGGGTGAGATTGTAACAATTTCATGTTAATATTATAATTTACTTTGATATTTCAGATTTGTCATCATTCCGTCTTATCATAGTCGATGGTATTCTTGTGTTATGTTCTTGTTTTGTTTCAGATTACATCCACCAAACTAAAGGTTTGTGCATTAGTAAATAATCATAGCATGAGGAGTTCCCGGTGAAGAATTATCATAGTGCCGGATTGGTGATGACATTTTGGTTCCGTTCTGAGGACCATTCCTCGTTGGTGGATTTTCTGGAGAGATATTCCCACTTAGTCAAAAATCAATTGGAGGGTAACCTTATTTTTATTGTGCATAGTAGTTACCATGGTAAAGTCATTTTTACCGTGAATAGTAGTTACCATGATAAATTCATTTTTTTTGTGAATAGTATTTATCACAAGAAGTCACTTTTTACCGTGAATAGTATTTACCAGATAACTTCACTTTTACTTGTGAATAGTGTTTACCACGGTAAAGTCGGTTTTTAATGCATTAAGTCAAGTTTTACCATAGTTTACCGTGGTCATTTCTATTTTTTTTGTAGAAAGGTGTAAACTCACTTTCTAGTATAGTGATTCCAATTATTTGTGCACATAAGTCTTGTTGATTGTACTTGTGGGTTGGTATTTCCACGGTGGTTACTTTTGAAAATGGGAAAGATTCTGTTTTTCAACTCAATCTAATGAAGATGCTTCTTCTTTCATTCAAGAGTTTAAATGATCTTGTATTTGTAATGGCCTTATAAGAAGGAACAATGGACTAAATTTTTTCCTACCTTTTTGGATGGTTCAACACTTAGGTGGTTTATAAACACTAGGTGATAATGTGAAAAATTCATGGGATTTATTAAGCTGAAAGTTTTCTTGAAGAATTTGGTGAACAAAAGAAATATGTGTATCTCATGATCGAGATCACAAAGCTATCCCAAGGAGAGAAGGAGAAGATAAGGGATTATCATGCTCGTGTTCTAGAGCTAAGGAGGAAGCTCGATGCCCAGATCCGGAAGGAAGGATTAGCGGATGGGTTGATGAATGGCATGGATAATCTCCTCTGTAAGAACTTCATTCTTGGGATGAAGCCAGAGATCAGAAAATGAGTGAAGTATGACCACCCAGCTACCATTGAACAAGCAAAGGAGATTGCAAGAAGGTAAGAAGAAAGCATGGAAGAGGAGCCCAAAGAAATTGTTGCTAAAGTAGAGCCTACACCAGCACCTTTGGTCCAGAATCCACAACCACTCCCGGTGAGCACAAATATTTCTCCTAGTACATCTACTGAGTATGAAGATCTGCTCAAAAAGATGGGTCAGTTAACTATTAATCTTCTTGAGGAAAGAATTTAGTTCTCGGGAGGAGATAGAGGTCCAAAAGAAATATTTACGAAGTTGTATGTTATGGTTATAAAAGGGTCATTATAAGTATAATTGTCAGATAGAGCTTCTACATCAGTAAAGGAGATAATGATAAAGGAAAAGCACTGTGAATTCTTTTGATGTAGTAGATAAGAAGAAATAATGAAGTAGATGTGTTTGTAACAAAAAGAAAGAAAGAAAAAGATAATCAAGATGGAAATGATCCTAAGAAGATGAAAGGAGAAACTAATAAGAAACATAGGAAGAAGAAAGTTGGGTGTGTAGGATTTTTTGATTTCACGGGGCAAGGACCATACTCCATCTTGGAAGATCTATCCAAAGGCCACAAATATTACATATGGTCAACTCTTGGCTATGTCTTTTGAGAAGAGGCGGGAGCTGCGAAGTGCACTCAATGTTCGACAAAGAAAGGAGGTTGAGGTCCCTGTTTTGGAGGCAGAGGCGGATCCCTATGCTCCACAAGCTGAGGTATTATGTAATGGTATTTCAATTCATGATGTCTTAGTTGATGGAGGTGCTGTAGTTAATGTAATGACCGAGTTTGTAATGAATATGTTAGGTTTAAAAATTGATTTCCCTTGACACTTATGTTAAGGTCATTAAATAAGGAAAAAATAAACCGAGAAGGTGTAGTTTCAAATGTGGCAATATCTGTTATGGGTGTTGTATGTGTGGTAGACTTTCGGGTGATGAAAAATGGTATTGTTGTGTACCCAATGCTTTCTAGGAAGACCATGGCTAAGGAGAGTTCATGCGAGAAACTAATGGAATGAAGGTTTCATGACACTTGGATGTGGTAGAGAGAGGTGAAGATAAATGTGATCCTCGACATCATAAGGCGAGAACATGTGGATTCAAGTGATGAAACCCGATGATTGACATCCTCTCGATTACTCTAGTACCGGTGAAGTGGACACTTAAGATGAAGAAAGTGAGGTTGATGTTTCAGTCATGGATATCCTTCCAGATCACACCAACTCATGACCCCATAAAATTATTGAAGAAGAAGTTGATGATCATCTCAACAAATAAAGATTGGTGATGTTTTGATGGAGAGTGAGAAGGAATCCTACCTCCTCTTTCGAAGGTACATACACATATTCACTTTTTGATTACAAGGAACTTCGTCAAGTAAGTTGGGTAGAACATTCTATTGGTGGTAGATGGTGCTAAGCCCATAAAGCAAATGCCATATAGAATGAATCCTAATTTTCCAAGACTATAAAAGAAGAAATAGATAAGTTACTTGATGCGGGATTCATATTTGTTTGTGGAGAATTCAGAATGGGTTTCTCCCATTGTGATCTCAATAAAAAGAATGGGAAGCTACGCATTTGTGTTGATTATAGAAGCTCAATAAGGCAACAAAGAAGGATCATTACCCTCTTCCATTTTCATATCAGGATCTTGGATGAAGTAGGCTGGCTAGGAGTGCTATAGTTTTGCTTTGATGGATATAGTGGCTACAACTAGGTTCGTATAGCAGAGAAGATCGGGCTTGAAGACCACGTTCACCACTCCTTGGGAACGTTTTCTTATAGAGTTATGCCTTTTGGGTTGTGTAATGCTCCACAACATTCCGGTGTTTGATGAATAGGTTGTTCGAACCCTACATTGGGACCTTCATCGAGTATTTATGGATGATTTTTACATCTATGGGAGCAAGTTGGACCACTGCACCAATGGAGACAACATTTCAAAGGTTAGATGAAGCAAAGCCTCACTAAACACTAAAAGTGTGTCTTTGGATGTTCTAAAGGTGTTTTTTTAGGGCATGTTGTATCCGAGATGGTATTGGTGCTCGATCCTCGATAAAGTTTCAAAAATCAAAGATTTACCATTTCCTATTAATAGAAGTAAGTTGAGATCATTTTTAGGCCATGTGGAGTTACTATAGAAGGTTCATCAAGAATTTCTCAAAGATTGCCACATGACCACTAACCCGATTCTTGAAGAAGGATGTTACTTATGAACCGAGGAAATAAGGCGCATGAAGCTTTTGGACAAGCTGAAGGAAGCCAGGTGTCTTCACTGTTTTAAAGAATCCAGATTAGAGCAAGCCATTCATTGTGTACACTGATGCCTCAGATGCAGCACTAGGAAGTACTTTGAGCCAAAAGGATGAAAATGGGAATGAACATCCAATTTACTTTAGGAGCAGACAAATGAGCGATCTTGAGGTAAATTATCACATAATGGCTGAAAAAGAGCTCACAAGCTATCATTTTTTTGTAAAAAGTTTAGAAATTACTTGCTAGGGAAAAAATTTCTAGTTGTAACAGATCATCAGGCTCTAAAATATATTGTAAATAAGCCTAACCCATCAGGGAGGATAGCAAGATGGATAATTTTTCTACAAGAATTTGAATTTGATATTATAGATAGGCCAGGAAAGAAGCATGTCAATGCAGATGCACTCTCTCGAGCCTATGATGGTTTAGGATCATCTTGTGATGATGATGATTTCCCGATGCAGCATTGTTATCCCTTGACACAATCCTAGTGAATACATGGATATTTGGAATTATCTCATGAATTCAAGTTTCTTGATGGTGCTAATGCAAAGACTAAGAGAAAGATTACTCAAGCCGAGTCGTCCATATTCTATTCTGCATGGAGTATTATTTCGAATAGGACACGATGGAGCGGTCTGAGAGGGGTTGGACGTGATCAAGGGAAGGAAATGCTAGAAGAATTCCACAATGGTACATGTGGAGGGCACTTCCTCTGACAACTTACAACAAGAAGGATCTTGGATGCGGGTTATCAACTTTGGCCCACTCTTTTTAAAGATTGTTATAATTATTGTAAGACATGTGATATTTGTCAAACACATGGTAACAAGTAAGACTTCATCAGCTCCATTATGTCCTATTCTTCCACTTGGTCCCTTTGAAAAGTGGGAATAGACATTGTAGATCCACTTCCAACTACCTCATGCCAAAATAAGTATATTGTAGTTGCCAGCAGATTATTTAACCAAGTGGGTTGAAGCTGAGGCCATTGAAAGCAACTTCCATGGATGAAGTATGCGAGGTTCATATATGAAGCATTGTCACCGAGATTTGGTTGTCCATTAGAAATTGTAATAGATCAAGGAAGCCACTTCATTAATGAGGTGGTAGAAGCCTAGTCAATAAGTTTTCTATTAAGCATAGGAAGGCAACAACATACAAGTCCAAGCACAAATGGACGAGGTGGAGCAACAAATTTTGTGTTGTGTCAAATTCTAGCAAAAGATGCAGCCTTGCAGGTACATAAATGGGATAAAAGGATTCATGTAGCATTGTGGGCATATAGGGCAACATCAAAGTTAGCAATAGGATACTCCCCATTTCAGTTGGCCTATGGCATTGATCCAGTTCTTCCTATTGAGTTTGATATTCCCACTGTGAGAGTTATGAAAAATGAAAGGATGGATGAAAGTGATTTAGTAAAAGAAAGGTTGGTACATCTTCATTTGCTTAGAGGAAATGAGGGAAATAGCTAAGGATACAAGCCATAAGAAGAAAATGAAGCGAAGGAATACTTTGATCAAAAGATCCAGTGGTCTCCATTTCATGTGAATGACTTGGTTCTAGTATATGATTCCCGATACAAAAAAAGAAGACAGAGAAAATTTCTTCCAAAATGGATGGGGCCCTACCAAAATAGTAATTTGTGCATGAAAATGGTACATGTCATTGGAGGAATTGGATGGCACTCCCATTACGAAATGGGTCAACCACGACGAAAGTTGAAGATTTTCCAAGCACTAGAATAGTCTACTCGAGGACGGAGTAGAAGCTAGGAAGAGGAAGATGTCGACACTATAAAATTTTCCTCCGTAATTTCTATTTCATTAATGTATGTATTAGGAATAGGATGTTGTTAAGTATAATTAGTAGTAGCGTCGATAGAAGATATGGTAGCCGTGATGATGGTGCCACTAATAATGTAGAGTACGGTAATAGTCAAAGTATAATAGGAATGTTGTAAAAAGTAAATATTTGTCAAGTAAGTGGTCCTAGGTAATGTTAAAATGTCAAAGTTTGGGTAATTAGAAGTAGGGTCTACATGATTAGGAATTAGAAATATTATATTGGTAATAAGGACAAGGAGTGAGTCATAAATATTTTGTGTATTTTATTTGTAAAAAGTCTAAAAATGTGGAACCCATGTAAAATGATAAGGTTTATCTTATCTTAAAAGATAAGCTTACATATACATATAAGCGTTAAGGTATGGAATATGATTCGTCGAGTGGATTTCTTATCTATCTTAGAGATAAGATGGATAAGCTGGAAGTTCTATAAATAGAGAGGCCACCCCCCTCATTTAGCATAGAAGGAAGTAGTGAGAAATATTGTAGGAAGTGTGCAAAGGAAGCCATCGGTTTAAAGGTGTGTTGAAGAAGCCATTAAGAGGTGTAATTGTAAAGTTTCTCCCATAGTCTTGGTGAAAGGCAAAGTGAAGTCAATAACACTTGAAGTACCTCATGGGTGAGATTGTAACAATTTCATGTTAATATTATAATTTAATTTGATATTTCAGATTTGTCATCATTCCGTCTTATCATAGTCGATGGTATTCTTGTGTTATGTTTTTGTTTTGTTTCCAGATTACATCCACCAAACTAAAGGCTACGTTAGTAAATAATCATAGCACGAGGAGTTCTCGGTGAAGAATTATCATAGTGCCGGATTGGTGATGACAGACCAACCCTTTTAACTATACATCTCCACCACTGACCATTCTTTAGGTGCCATGGTCACTCATCATGATAAGCAACATAGAGAGAAAGTGGTTTATTACATAAGTCATACCCTTTTGGACCATGAAACTCGATACGCCCATGTTGAAAAACCCTTCTTAGCATTAGTTTTTTTCACCACCACACTTTTTCACTACCTTCTCAACCACAAAACCTTTGTCATCACCAATAGCAACCCATTACACTACATGTATGCCAAACCCTACCAACATTAGTGCTTGCTGCATGTTCGACTCATGTTTATTACATACCTTGACCTCAAATTCATCCATCAAAAGTCTATCAAAGGCCAAACCATCACTGACCAAGTATTAGATGCACCTCTTTCCAGGGAATCACCCCACTAACTTTGATATCATTAGGAAGAATCCATTACTTTACCCTTTCCTGTGTATTTGATGATACCATTCCACCAAATGACCACTCTTCTTCTTGATGGTTCAAATTGTTGCGTGGTAGATAGGAAATGGTGTTATCCTCATTCCCTCTTAGTGGTAAACCCATGCCTTTATCTTTCAAACTTGATTTTGATTATACAAACAATATCAATGAATACAAAAGCACTTTCATATCTTGTTTAGTTGTGATGCTTATTGTGCCTTAGATGTTAAGTCGAAATCAATATTATTGGTGATTTCAAAATTTGGTTGATAAGTAAGTCAATGGTATATACCATTGCTCATATATTGAAATAGTTAAAAAACGTGTAAACATCATGTATATATACTTTTGACTACCTTTGACTATTATGAACTTCAAACCCACCCCCTTCGCTACCAATAAGTATGTGGATACCATGGCCTTCTTGGCTTCTTATATACTTGCTTCACCCACCGAATCTAAAGTCTTTGTCACAATACAAATGTTAAAATCACCCTCTTATTTACCTTGTGAGGGTCTACTCCATCGGAACCATTGTACTTGACTCATATGACCTTTGGTATAAGAGAATTTATAGACTTATATTTTCCTTTCCATTATACCTTCCTTCGATCTCACCTAATGGACAAAAATATGCCTTTCTTAAAAGTTTCTCGCTATGTCATTATAGATGGTCTCCTTTATAAGGGTGGCTTCAATGGTAATCTCTTACGATGCCTTATAAGTTCTGAAATTCCCAACACCATCATGGAAGTTCACGATGGAATTTCTTAAGGCCACTTTAGTGGTTTAGTTGTCATAAATGCATTCTTCACTTTAGCTATTATTGTGCCTTAAACCTAAAGCATGATTGCTGGGACTATGTCAAATGTTGTGTGAAATTCCCGTTACAACATGCAAATCTTCATCACACACCTAGTTATGCCTTGTAGGTCACACTGTAGACCTTGGCCTTTCTCTCAATGGGGCTTGGATCTTATCAAAGAGATCAATCCCCATTCTTCATAACACCATCAATGTATTATTACCACTATCAATATTACACTAAATGGGTAGAATCCATTCCCCTCATTTCTATAAAATTTGAGAAAATATGTGAATTCCTCATCTGTCACATCATTTGTCACTTTGGTGTTCCTCACCATCTCATCACTGATAATAGAAATAAATTCAAAAACAAAACCCTACATAAGTTGTGTGATGAATTTTGTCATATAACTTAGTTTCTCGTCACCTTATTACCCACAAATAAATGGCCAAGCATAATCAACTAATAAAAACTTAAAAAAATCATATGAAAGTAGTTGACGATATTGGTGAGGATTGGCATTCAAACATTCCTTTCACCTTGTGGGCTTATCAAACTAGTATTCACACTTCCTCTACCACCACACCTTCTTTGGTCTGTCAAAAAAGATTTGATCTTTTTATGCTATTCCTTAGGTTAAAGTCTAGATTCCATCTCTGCATCTCACTTACACATTGATTAGACATGCTCAACGACAATGATTTTCACTAGGACCGTTGAGCACAACTTTAGTTATTATGATGAACTTTTGTCTCAATGCTCTTGACCATCTCCAAATCTAGTAAAAACATATCAAGCATTCTTTGGATGTGAAAATTGCGTGTCCATGAATGCACCTTAGGATTAACTTGACCTTCATCCTGAAGGAAATATAATACATGTGAACTAAAGAAAAGAAAAAAGTAAGCGGGAAAAATTTGCTCCTGTTTGGGACTCTGGACCTATATGTGTTACCCATGCGAAAGATCAAGTGTTTTGTCGTTTGTCTTAAGATGAGCTAAACTCTAAGCTTTGAGCCCCTCGATGCCTTGAGGTCTTTGGCGATTTATTTTTGACATCAAGTTCTATATCGCACTTTACATCGATTGACTTCTCATCCTCAGGCACCGGTTCTACCTTCCATTGTTTCTTTTTTGAGGATCGGTATTAAATGAGAATCATGTGATTACCCATCACCCTTCAGCCTTATCTTCGAATATGAGTTACCGTATGGCTCCTACTTTTGATGGCATGATTCTCATGGATACTTTTCATCTTTTTAAAGACAGAATCCATGGTCGGATTCATCACTCAAAACCACCTCTTTCATAGTTAACCTCTATATGTTATGGTTTTTTCTTCTGAAAAAGAACCTAATCTTCCTATATAGTATTGTCCATGACTTAAAAACGATGCTAAAAAAATCGAGGATTCGTTAACTCCTTGAGTAAAACTTCTAGATAAAAAATGACTCCCTTAAAAAGGAACATCTCTTCTCTCTACCTCGGCACTATAAATAGACTACTGCCTTGAAGGACAACTATATAAAGTCATTACAAAATATAATAAAATGTTCATAAGCTTCCCACATCGATCAACTTCACGAATACCTCAAGGAGATAATATACTCATCCCATATAGACTTCCGCGCATCAATCACTCTATTAAAAAAAAACAAATGAAGAAAGTGATAAATGTTTCGTTATAGAACTTGCTTGATTTTTATCCTAGGTTGCTTGGAGTGGCTAGGTATACATATTATCGTACACTAAGTTACTGCTAAACTGACCCACTTATCCCGTCATTCCCTTTTCACCTAATTTTTCTCTCTGCTCGGGGACTTTCTGCTGATGGTGACATTTTGGTTGGATGATCATGTGTATAGCTTTATTCGTACATTAGAAGAGTCCATTATGTAATGCCTTTAGGGTCTTAAGTTCATAATCCCATCTTGGGTATGGTAGACCTAATAGGGTTTTATCCCATTAAGGATGACTCTTTTACCACCTCTTACCATTCACATACCTCATTACTTTTTGATTATCCTATATAAGACTAGACCATCGATACCTATATTTTAAAATTTTCCTCTTTCACCAAAGTCAACCTAAAACCAACCTTGCCTATGACCCAAAATCAATCATGCCTAAAACCTACCAACCCATTCCTCGACCTTATCTTCCTCTTACCTAGCTTATGGGAGAACTACATTTTACTGAGGTCCCTTTTCACCAGGACTATGTAGGAAACACTCCGAGGGCATGGGGCCCTTGGAGGTTAGCTCAGCCACTCTTTTCCCTAACTAATTTCGCCCCATTTTTCTTATTCACAATCTACCATAGTTTTAATTTTCTATCAACAATTGGAAATTAAACTAAAACAAATATCAATTAACATACACATACACCAACCTACCATTTTTAACAACATCACCAAATCATTCATTTATTATTTCATATTTCCATAATAGCAACTATTTGGAAATTTCTAAACATCACATGCCCATACCTAACTCCACCATGCCTATGACCTAACTCCATCATGTCTAAACTTACCTAACTCCATAATGCCTATGATATGACTTCATCATGCCTAAACCAACTTGAATCTACCATGCCTAAACATACCTAACTCAACCATGCCTATGACCTGACTCCATCATGCCTAATACACCTAGTTTCCATCACATTCCACACCGATACAATTGATAGAAATAACCAACCATTAGTACAAAATCATATCATAAATATAACCATCATCCATAAGTATATATATCCTCAAAATATGTGTGTCCATACATATGAGAACAAGTACAACAACAATACATGTCCCTCATATACAAATGTCTCAAAATCATTTAGCACAAAGGCCGATATAATATACAAAAACTCAAAATATCTCATATACATTCTCGCATCTACGACACGCAGGATGGTATATATATCACAAAAATAAAAAAATTTGGTGCACGGGGGGCTCAGTCATCTCCTCATCTAATGTCCATCCACGTATCATTTGTATCCTCCTCCTCTACTCTTGTCCAGCTCCTAGCTAACATCTCTATACCTACTGCATAGGTCTCAAATCAACGACCTCTTTTTGCTTTGCATCTAGATCGGGCCTTTGTTTTATGGGCTCATTTGGCCCCCTTGTACTCTCTACACTATGTGTGGGAGACCTTGACCTCTCACTCGAGGCCTGCTATACTCTGTGCTTTGCATAATATGGGACATCTATCCCAATAGTTGTCAAGTGATCTTGATAATATATGGCCTCGTTAAGGGCATCCTTAAATATGGCCATTGGTACTGTCTGAGGTGGGCCCATGGGTCTCATACCCTATACCTATACCATGGGACCCTATCCCTAACCCTTTCTCAAAAGCTGGTGCTTAGTCTTGAGTGCTAGAGCATGCGGCCTCGGCATGTAAGCCCACGATCTCCACTCTATGTATGTAACAGGCTGATCTGTAACCCTCCTACATGTGCATGTAGGGTGACTACCTGCCCCCCATCTCCATCCCCTTCCTATGTAGGTGCCCATCCCTCTGTTATAATTTAGCCTATGAAGGGCCACCACCTATGCATGTAACATGGCCACCTCTACTTGTGACCTTACCAACTGCCCCTCTAAGCATGTAATCTAGCCCTGTAAGGTGGCCACCTGTCCCTACAGTGTATCCCTCTAAACAGTGAGGGTGGCCATATTTGGATGACCTAGCTTGGGTGGTGCTCGCTGGCCATATAGGTTTCCCACCACCCCGTCTAAATGCATTTGTATAACCCGCATCATCAATGTGATGGTCGATGGGCTTCTCCTCCCTCGTGGTCTATCATCACCAATCCGGCACTATGATAATTCTTCACCAGGGAACTCCTCGTCTTTAGCGCCGATTATTTACTAATGCCATGACCTTTCGTTTGGTGGATGTAACAATGCGGAAACAAAACAACAACATAACACAAGAATACCATCAACTATGATAAGGCGGAATGATGACGAATCTAAAATATCAAACTAAATTATAATATTAACATGAAATTGTTACATCTCATCCATGAGGTACTTAACAAGACTATGGGAGAAACTTTTACAATTACACCTCTTGATGGCTTCTTCAACACACCTTTAACTCGATGGATTCCTTTGCACACTTCCTACAATATTTCTCACTACTTATTTCTAAGCGCTAAATGAGGGGTGGCCTCTATTTATAGAACTTCCGAGGAAGCTTATCCATCCTATCTCTAAGATAGGATAATAAATCCCAATTACTATGTGAATCATATTCCATACCTTAACTCTTATACAATGTACATGTAAGTTTATCTCTTAAGATAAGATAAACATTATCATTTTACATGGGTTCCACATTTTTAGACTTTTTACAAATAAAATACACAAAATATTTATGACCTCACTCCTTGTCCTTATTACCAATATAATATTTCTAATTCCTAATCATGTAGACCCTACTTCTCTAATTACCCAAACTTTGACATTTTAACATTACCTAGGATTCACTATTACGACAAATATTTACTTTTTTACAACATTCCTATCAGTAGCTTTGATTTATTACCGTACTCTTCACATTATTGGCGACACCGTCTTGATGGCATCGTTATCTTCTTATCAGAAATTACTACTAATTATACTTAACAACATCCTATTCCTAATACATACATTAATGAAATAGAAATTATGGAGGAAAATTTTAGTGTCGACATCTTCCCCTTCTTTGGCTTACTCAGTCCTGAGAAGTGCAGACTATTCCTAGTGCTTGGAAAATCTTCAACTTATGTAATGGTTGACCCATTTAAATGGGAGTGCCATCCAATTCCTCCCAGGTGGTGACGTACCGTTTTCATGCCACCAGCTCTTATTTTGTAGGGCCCCATCCATTTTGGAAGAAATTTTACGTCTTCTTTTTGATTGTCTACGGAATCATATACTGCCCAGGACCAGTCATTCACACTGAAATGGAGACCATGTCGGATCTTTTGATCAAAAGTATTCCTATACGCTTCATTTTCTTCCTTATGGCCTTGTATCCTTTGCTATTTCCCTCATTTCACTCTGTGCAGTAAATGAAACGGCATGCACCTTTCTTTCTTTGAATCACTTTTCATCCATCCTTTCATTTTTCATAACTCTCAGGTGGAATATCAAACTCAGCCAGAAGCTGGGATTAATGCCATGTGGGCCAAAATGGGGAGTATCACATTGGCTTAACTTTGATGTTGCCCTATATGCCCACAATCTTTGCATAGAATCCTTTATCCCATTTATGTACTGTAATGCAAGGTCTATTCGCTAGAAATTCTGACCACTGACACAAAATTTGTCTAGATTCCCGCTTCATCCATTTGTGCTTGACTTGTATGTTGTTGCCTTCCTATGCTTATTAGAAAACTTATTGACTAGGGCTTCTACCACCTCATTAATGAAGTGGCTTCCTTGATGCTATTCTGATTTCTAGTGGACAACCAAATCTTGTGACAAATAGGTTCATATATGAACCTTTCCACTTCATCCATGGAAGTTGTTTTGATAGCCTAAGCTTGACCCACTTGGTTAAATAATCTGTGTGGCTTCTGATACCCACTTGGTTATTTTGGCATGATGTAGTCGTAGTGTGACACTACAATGTCTATTCCCCACTTTTCAAAGGGACCAAGTGGAAGAATAGGACATAATGGGCTAATGAAGGTCTTACGGTTCGCAATGTGTTTGGCGATATCACATATGCTGATAATTATATGATCTTTAAAAGTGGGCTGAAGTGATAACTGCGCGTCCCGAAGATCCTTCTTCTTGTAAGTTGTCGGAAGAAGTTCAGCAATACGTAACT
>CM031237.1:7227022-7324043 GCA_018340775.1 Taxus wallichiana var. yunnanensis
ATATTAGATGGATTGAGATGATTAGAAGAAGAAAGCCCTATTTGATGTAGAAAGAACATGGTGTAAAATATTAGTAACCTGGTCCATGATTACTTAGGACATGCTTAACTAGGAGATAAAAAATTTAACATGACTATATAATGGGGAAGTATTGGAATCAAAGGTATGAGAAAGCCATGGAATATCCAATAATAGGTATGTAAGGATTGAGTTCACAAAAATTATTTAATAAAATTAAACAAATATACGAGACACTTAATGATAAAATAAAGATAACAATATTCATGCAAGATCTAGCTATAGAAATACATAAAACAATAATAGATAAGGTTTGTATAATGACTCACTTACCTACGATATGTTTGAGAGGATTACGGTTTAGTGAATTATCTCGAAAGGATAGTATTGGAATGTGTAAGATTTGATTTTAAAAATGGAATGTGATGATCTCAAGGACATAAGTGCTTGGGAGAGGACAATTTCATTAAGCGGCGCTAGTATGCATTATAGGTTTGATATATGAAGAAAAAATTTGGTCATTGTTCTTTTTTTGTCTTTGATTATTTAGTGTAGGTTATGTTATGTCATTAGATTTATAATTCTTATTAGTCATATGTGTACGTAAAAAGCGGAAACCCTAGATACATGCATAATACTCAAACACATGTTAGATGAATTATATATATATATATATATATATATATATATATATATATATATATATACTTGAGTGAGGCTGACCTCGATGTTATTCCCAAATGTGATTGTCACAAAACATTACACTACATTTTATACTCAATGTACTTATGTATGTGTGTGTGTGTTTGTTGTTGGAATAATGTCCATTGAATTATGATTTGCTAGTAATAGTGGTTGAAATAATAATAGGATATAACTACTTTTCCCAATTTAAAATTTATGGTACCACAGTGAATAATGCAGTCCTATGATGATGTGGTAGATTGGAAATATTTATCTCCTTATGGTAGTAGGCACCTCTTGAATTGCTTCCCCCTAATGATGTTAAATAGGTCATGTATATATATATGATTCCTTCATTTGAGGTTTGTCATTAACAATATAAAAGCTAACTAAGGGTGATAACATAAGACATGAAATAAATAACATCCAATATGTGGGAAAAGAGAGAAAATTGACCAAATATCTCGGAGGACCATGACACCAGGAGCACATGTCCCTTTGGGAAGTTATGTACTGAGGGTTCTCAAAAGGATAAATAATGAAATTGGAATAGGATAAAATGTCAAATGTTATGTAAATATTTAGGTTACAAATCATAAATAACAAAAGCAATAGAGATGAAATGATAACAACAATATCAAATTAAAGTAAAGGTTTCTTAATGAGTAATTCTATTACTTAGGAATCATGCATATAAATGATATATTTAAATGCTATATTTACATAGTAAGTGTATGATCTAGTAACTACAGTAAGCTAACTCCATATAATTAGTACACATATAAATCTAACTCAACAAGTGTCATCATTAACCCAAGTGCCAAAATTATCCTAATAAATAAATAATAGGATAAATAATAACCTACACTAATAATGTTGTAAACCCATGATCATCTAAAAAAGAAAATACAATGGTAGAATACAAGATTTGATTTAAGATAATAAGTGTTTGTAAAATCCAAAATAAGTTAGTTTTCATATTCATGTAAGCTCTGCAAAGGACCTAAAAAGCATCTATTATCATATAAACCCATCAAAGAAAAGTATCTTTAAAATTAATCTCATGCCAAAATACCACCCAGATGAGAGAAATAAACCAAAGAGGCACTATGTGTGAAAAATAAAATCCCTACAATACGATTTTAATTGGATAAAATAGTGTATAAAACAAAGAGAGGTAAGTATGGAACAATAAATTACCAAAGAACACAAAAAGCACAATGACTAGATAAACACAAAAGAGGAAAAAAGTGAAGTAAAGTAAAATCTACCAGATGGACAAAATGAGCAAAATAGTCTTGTAAATTATAAATGGATAGATTATAGAAGTAAAATAATATATTATGAGAAGAAGGACAAAAAGGGTGAAATTTATGTACGAGCCCAAGTCAAATACAATGAATTAATGTGAAACAATATGAAGTTAAACAAGTTATAAGTGGATTATATTGTTAGGGGAATAAGTGATAAAATATCTTAGAATAATCCCTCATGTAATTACTGTGTAGAAATTAATATACAAAAAAATATTACAGATCTCAAATAAAAATGTAGAATAAAATAACACAACCTGAAGAAACAATATTTAACGTGGTTCACCAATTTGGAGCTACGTACACCAAGAATCACTTGCTCGATTTTATTACAAGCCACCACTCTCTCAATACAATACCTAGCTCTGTTTGGAGCTATGCTAAAAAAACTCTACATAATTCACACAAAAGATTCAAGCACATCTCTGATATTTTTATACTTCTATCATATGCTCGTAAAACCATATAAATAGACAAGCGCAGAAGTTTTAAAAAGCATAGGTATCAAAACCATGGCCAAAAATGTCCCATAAACCTATGAGTCAAAATCCTACCCATATGAGAAAATCACATTTCTGATATATAGGGCACATTTTAAGCCCAATTTGTTTTTGGGGTTGTGACCCGAACCCAAAGATGAGGATACATGAAAAGTGTACATTACTCTTAGTGTACGGTCTTGACACTTTCACACATGAAAACAGGCTCCATGACCTAACATATATGAATATGTATATACAAGTAATAAATTCATAAAAAAGCATTTGATGGTATTACAAACATTTTATATCCCATCATAACCATGCCTATTTATGTCATGTTGTCATCTAAATTGTAGTGTCCTCAACTTATCTAACTATTTGTGAGATTTATTTGAATGTATATCTTATTATGCATTGATAACACACCTCTTCCACACTCATGAAGGTTATAGATAATAAATAAATTCTTATGTCATTAAAAAAGAGGAAAAGTGTGAGGAACAAGTTTTTAAATCATCATCTAAGAATGGTGGTATAGAGAAGTTTGTATCTCAAATTTCGTTAAGTGCACGTATAAGAGTAGGTATTTCCCATGGCCAATAAATAGAGAATAAATCAAGGGGAAAATAAATAATATTTACGGGGAGGGAGGAGAAGGTAACTAATTTTCCTTGCAAATTTATGTGATATGTGACAATGTATGAAGTGATGGGTATACATAAAGTTAAATAAATTGTGCGAAGAAGAGAGAGGATGGGTTCCTTTATTGGTTCTCTTCTTCATATAATTTTCCTTCAATGTAATTTTTGTGTTATCAATTACCAACAAATTCTTCAATTAAATGATCTCACACATAATCCCATGTGAAAAATGGTATAAAATCTAAATATGGTTTTATAGGTAATGTGAAAATGAGTGGGTGTGAAGTTGTAATTTTGAAAAGGATATGTCAATTTGGTACTTTATTAAAAAAACCGAAGGAACAAGAGGCGTTAGAGTTAAGGAAATATATAGATAAGAATTATGGGTTCACCCCTATCAAATTATCTTCCTATTGGTAAAATGCATTATGATATTGATTTTATAATACCAGGAGTTAACATTATATTATAATGACTTTTATGTCATAGGTTATTCACATTATTATCTTGATCATATAAAAAAATAAGGGTTCATCTAATGAATATAATTCATCATATTTACATCTAAAGTAAAATTGATAATAAGATTTTCAAATATGGTTTTATGTTGGGAAGGAAGTTATTTACCTAGAGAGGTGTAAAAATATATGGCACTACGAATTTCATTAAATTTCCTTTTTAAGATCTAGGCCTGCAACGAAAGATGAAAAGGTAAATGATAAATATTAGGAGGTCATAATTCATGGTGTTTATTTTAATTTCATTAGGATATTTAATATCCACATCGATATATATAATAGAATAATCAATATTAGCATATAAATTTCATTATATTCTCATATGGTGTTGAGTAAGTATGTCAAGCATTCATAATTTCAAAATACAATATCTAGGAGAATTCCTCGAGGAAAGTATTTTTAAGACATATCTATATTGATTGTTTTTAATTTCCACTAGTTTTGAGTCACCATGAATTTTATAGATGGTATCTAAGTTGAAATTGGATGCATGTAGGTAAGGAGGAAACTCGCATCTAGTATTTCCATGGTCATCCATGAAAAAATGTTTAAGATAAGAAAAGTTGAAGATCATATGTTCCACCTTAATACTTTGAGGAAGAATAGTAAAAGGAAACATAATACACCTTAATTGGGGAATTTTCCTTTAATCCAAACCCTTGAAATTTGAGGTGGTTTATTATAAATTACTGATTGAGAAAATTAAAATATTTATCAAATCAATACGTGTGAGTATGTATTGGACTTGTCACAAACAATACCTCTTTTTTATATATATATATATATATATATATATATATATATATATATATAGATCAAATGAAGAGTGGAAGGTTACGAGTTTAAGATAAAGTTAATTTAAGATCATGGATTTAGAATGAAAAATTAGGGTAAGGATTGATCATTGTTTTAATTTATTAAAAATATAAATCTTCACATTGTTTTATAATTATTTTATCCTAACAATTAAAAAAGAGACTCTAATAGCAAAGTTTATGGTCTAGGAATATTTGTTTCAAAGTGTATGTTCATAAAAAAAATGTGATCTTTGGGAATATTTCTCATTATTTTGAAAAAAGGTATTTACCTTTTAAATATTTACCTTTCCTTAATTGGATCCCATTTTCCCAAGATATATGTTATCTAGTGTTAGTTTATAGCGTGTGATCTCCATCAAAATAATCAAAAATAACTATGGAATTACGTTGGGCCTAAATTTAATTTTTTTGGGCCTAAATTTAATTTAGTTTTTTTATCTATACCATTGGCCAAAAATGTGATAGATAAATTCAATACATTTCATCATATTTGTTGATGCATTTATTCTGATGTTGATTAGCAAAAATATCAGCGAAATATTGTCATTACCCATGAAAATTCATCCGATAAAAAACATTCATTATAAAATTTTTATGTTTATGAAGTTTACTCTGATTATTTTAGGATTTATAAGCTATAGGATAAGAATGGGAAATAAATGAATCATTGGGATTGGTTGTGTTGTATGTGGGTTAGTTTTATGGAATTACTTACATTTCATTTTTGTTGCATTTGGACAACATTTTATTTTGTTGGAAATGTTATGGTCAAACATGAATTCATGAGAATTGATGAAGGATTTTTTTAATTTTTTGTTGGAATTGGTAGACTATATTAATTTATTAGTTTTCAAAATTTAATGTAAAGGATTAGTGTATAAACCCTAGTATACATTTATTGATAAATTGTATCATATTTGTTGCATGTTTCTACATTGTCTCTCTTGATAGCCTCATTGTATATTTCCTTATACATGAATTGATGAGTGATGTGACCAAGAAGGAATTAGTATGTGTGGATTATAAGGAGTGGAAATTTACCATATGAATGGTCCTAGTAAGCATAGAACCAAATAAAAATATAGCCCCTACCATTGTGGGATATGTTGAGAAGCATCCATAAGCATCGGTTTTGCGGTATATGTCAATGTCATATAAGTTGTATTTTGGTAAGTGGTCATTGATGATTCCTTTGTTAGAGTTAGAAGTAAGGGCCCTCTTTACTTTAGGTAAGGCTTGGGCCCTTAGAAGTCTCAATATTATTAATATTTATTTTGGATGAAAATTAATGATCATGATTATATGTGACTCCATCATCATTAGTATTGTGATTCCCAGTGACATTATCATCTCCATAATTTTATGCTTAGGTTAAGGTATCCCAAATATTTAACTCGGACATAGTCATGGACTTTAACTTGTTGAACATATTTTTTCAAATTTGTTATAGAGAAAAAAATTATATTGACCAAAAGGATCTAAAAAGTGGTAGATAATATGCATACATTATCATTAGTGTTGTTATATTCTTATTTTTGGCCAACGAATTCAATCACATAAAATCTCAAGTCATCTCATTTTAAAGTTGTTCTCAAATAAATCATGACATTCAAATTATCAATCTAAGTCATTAATTTCTCCTATAAAGAGATGGGATTAGTAAGTGAAGAAAAGGTGTATACACCTCTCTTTGGGAGATAAAACTACCTCTATTTACTTTTGAATTTAAGATCTTTTTCTCTTACTAAGTATGAGAAATATCAATATTTTATCTGAAAGGGATTTATAATATACATTCTCAACTTACTATTTATTTTTCTACTTTAATATATATGTGATTTAATAAATATATAAATAATAAATGTAAAATTCTAAATAAGTAACAATGAAGATATAGATATCTGATAAGGTACATATTTGATTGATGAAGTAAGCTAGAAGTACGAAACCTTAGTTCAAATGAAGAGGATTAAAAGACTTAGCTAATTCTTAATGATCCGAAGGTATGTAGAGATGGAAAAATGTTGGAATAGTAACTAGGAGTGTCGCACACAAACCTAGAAAAATTGAGGAGTGTCGAAAATTCCAGGAATCGGGTGGCTATGTAGGGTCGGGCGCAAGAGACCTATGTGCAGGCACTTGTGACTACTAAGAAGTTACGAAAACTAATTTCTTGGTCTGATATATTCATTGGTTGCCTCCTACGATTGCATGTATGTCATTTCACTTCACCTTTTTCACATGAAATCTTGAATAAGAAAGAAAAACCTACAGAACCCCCAGACTATATCAAATCATAAAAAAGGAAGATGTAAAATGGGAGGTTAGACTTTCCTTGGCTATCGACAGAAGTGAAATTACGACCAAGCATTGTGCTACATTCATGTAGATCCCATGTAGTTTTATGTGTGTATGTGAATAAATTGTACCCTATGTGGCTTTTGTGTGAGTCACACTTGATAGCGAGAAATTAGATAAATGTAAAATATTTAAGTAGTTGTGTCCATGGAAAAATTAAATGTTCCTCCTATGAAGTGTATGAAGAATAATACATTCCATTTCCCTTGTGGATGTTATATTTATACTTGAATGCTCTTGTAAATGCATTTTATGTATCCTTAGGTGGTGATAGATAATGCTTAGTTCTTGGTCATTTATTATTGCCACATAGCTTTATATTTATATGATTCCATTTCTCCAATTTTGTAATTAACCACTAAAAGGCCAACTAGTTAAAAAGAGAGATGCCCAAATGGCTAGAAGAGACCCAAAATATGTGAGCAAAGTCAAAGAGGTTGGGGGTGACTAGAAGGATAAGTGCCTGAGCAACATATGGCGTCCTTTTAGGGTGCTCTTTAGTCATGCAGAGTAAAAATGATGAAGTATGAAAAGACAAACTAGGAAAGAAGGTGTGTGAGACAAAGAAGGCAAATAGAAAGAAATACAAGAGGCCCTTCGAAAGAATGTGGTCAATTAGTACTTTTATTGATTAGGAATCATATGAATAGTAGTATGCGATAAATACTAGAAATATACCCAAAGTTCATGATTTAGTGTCTACATTCTCCCCACTTTATGCTATTGAGAGAATTATTGAAAACATAAAGTAAATAAGAGATGTGTACCTCATAACAATGTAGATAGATGGCGAAAAGTATGCGAGATAGACAAGGAAAAGTGTAGAGTGATAAAAATGTGAAGGCATGAGGGCTAGAGAAGAGAGAAATGAAAATGTTGATGATGACCCTAGGGTGAGAGCATATCTATAGATGTTGTGTTGTAGCTATTTTGATTTTTCTTAATGTGTGATGATGTGTGATTTATGTGACTACCGGTTACCATACAGGATAAACCCTTTATGCAAAAGAAAAGAACGAATAAGTAAGTGAAATACATGTGTATGAAAAATTCATCAAAATGTGTAGGAAACATGTAAGAAGAGTACTTTAAAATGTAAAAAGGAACATGTGCACTTGATCCATGATGAGTGAAAGATATAGAAAGGATCTTGAATATGTTGTAGAAAGAACGCATTTTTGGGCGATCTCATGTAAGTTGTATTAGTGCGAGTTTTTGGAAAAGCTCATGCAGCAATGCTCCGAGAATGGAAGAAGTGTAGGGAGAAAGATCTAGTGTTATTCTCCAAGATTTAACTACTTCTTGAAGATAAAACACCATTGCGAGATGGTGTGTAAAATTTGATCCATTTCGATCAAGTTTGACCTAATGTGAAAGGAGAAAGGAAGGTGTAATACATGTATATGACTGCTCAAAGACTTCCTTGATTCTATAAAAGCTAATGTGTAAACTACCCAAAACTATACCGAACATTGAAAATAAGTATAACTGCTCCTAGTCACAGGAACCCAGGAAGGGTCATAGGAACCCAGGGGAAGAATCACGAGCTCGTAGGTCTCTTCTTGTCATGTAACGGCGTTGGTGATTGTCTTTGTGATAAGGGTCGAGTTAGGTTTTGGACCATTACTTCTGAGAATGAATAATGTGTTGTATTAGTATTAAATTGTTCTAAAATTTGGTTCTAGACTATTGTATGGGGTGATTGATTCACCAAAATATTATTTCCCTCGTTTTGGGTGCATGCGACATCGCTAGGAGAATACGACCAAAGGAGGACTAGAAATTGTGCTAAAAATAATGCCTTGTAGAGGGAAGGGACTATGCTTAGTGGTAAAAACCAAGGAACACGCAAATAAAGTGGCTAGAAATAAGTGTTAGTGAAAACAAAAAACGTGCATGTAGAAGACAAGTTGTAAGCTAGAAAGTAAGCAGACAGTGTCAACAAAAAATAATACAGATAAAGTAGACTGTAAAAAGTGGGTATAAAACATGGGACATCACTCAAAATGTCACACTTGACAATCGAGGCCAACATCAAAAAAAAGCATATAGTCTACACACGGGAGACAAAAGGAATAGCCAACAAAAAATGACATAAAATGGAAAACAATGATAAAACAATAAAGCAATGTAAGCAGACAACCACGGGGGTTCACTTACTAAAAGTAGAGTATAACACATTCGTTTGAAGAGTATTAAAGAATACCCTTACTTATAGTTTTTACATATAATTATTCAATTGATAATTACCCCTCCCATTATATTAGTAGAAAAACTACCTATTTTTTCCATTTACCTTACGTACCCAGTTTTCCATAGAAAATTTTATTTACCCCTTTTAATTTCTACCATAATATATTAAACAAATAATATATCATATTTCTTATTCAATTTTTTTAATATACATTTTCTTTCATAATATAGTTGGAAGACACTCAATACCTATTACCAATTACCTTATAAATGTTAAACTTTAATCATTTATCAATATTTCTTCAATAATGAAGATGGTGAAATAATATCACATGTGCTAAAAAGCACACTCAATCCTAGTTTTCTAGAATTTTATTATTTCTTGGTTAAGAATCTCTTAATTAAAATTTCTTTATTCAAAATGAGATTATATATAATTTAAATTTAAGACCACAGTCCTTAAATTGCAATTTTAAGTTATTTAGTTTTAAAAACTAGGGTTAACATGTTTTAGTTTTACATTAAAACTAAACATCATTATCTTTAGCCCCACCTATATGTAACCTTCCCTAATACTTGATTCAAGATATTCATAAATTAAACCCTTTCACCCTCTCATGTCTACTAGTATATTGAATTTAATTTTATTAATTTTAATTACCTCAATATGAACTCACGTGCTAGGATATTTCTAGCTAATGAACCCCACACAAACAAACCATGGTAGAAAATATTTCTTGCAAATAAAATGTTGCACATGAATAACTTTGTTAGCATGTTATAAATACATAAACTATATCAAAGCGTGTATAATCCGATATATTAATGTGCTATGAAAAAATGAAACAATAGCACTGTACTATATATGAAAGTGGATGCCCTCGAAGATCTTTTTGTAATCTTTGGAAAGAGTCTTGCACAAAACATTCATGTTGCATGTAAATATTTGTGTAGAGGATACAATCAAAACTAGAAGGAAATGAACGTGTGTGTATATAGAAAAGATAATGATATCTGATGTATCCATCTTACATAGTAAGCAACATGTATCATGTGAGAATAAATAAGATAGAACAATGTGCTGAAATGATATGGAGTATTGTGTGAGTGTAAAATTGAATTAAATGTAAGAGTGATTATGATAGGAGAAATTTTCTTGTAAACAAGCAAAAATGATTATGCATGCGATGAGGTTCATTCATAAATCCCCCTCAATAGTCAATAACATGAATAATAAAACAAGAGTGGATCATCGGGAAATTGTTTGAATAGTGCGCTAGAAATATATGATAGTCAAATCCTAGAGCTTAGAGAGTGAGTGAGTGATTGTGGTGAGTTTTATTTTAAATTTAAATCCTTTGTAGTTAACTATGAATTATGGAACTAGATTGTGTACAAGAGGTAGTGTGTTTTTATGAATATAATTTACAAAGATATGTCATGAATGTGTCGTGTGTGATATGTGTTGTGTGATGTGAGTTGAGGTTCATGAATGTGGTGGACCTCAACAATCAAGTCTGAACCATAGAATAGAATGGCACAGGAGAAAAAGTGTGAAGGTATAGGAAGGTGTCATGCGTGGAGGTGTAGAGTAAGACTCTCAAGGACTTAGCTGATTTTGGAGATCAGGTCTATTCTTAGAGATTGGCGTGTGGAGTACACAAAGCGATGCCGAGATTTGTGTGCCACTCTTCATGGAGATTTTGGAAGGACATGTCAACTCACTCTTGCATGGGCATAAGTTAAGAATAGATCCATCACTTCAGTTAACTATCAACAATCTATAGATAGCATACTTGCATGTATGGCTATAATTGTAAAAAGGTGTGGTTGTTATTAGCATGTGACCTATTTCTGGTAGAGTTAAGTGGTGAAGGGTTAGTTCCCCACCCTATATATATATGTAATGAATTACTTAGAGAATATAGAGACATACATAGAGATACGGATGGAACCATATGTTTGGAGGAATGGAAAAACATGAGTACATGCGACTGGATAATTATAACAGATCCATGCGTGCATGCCTAGTATTGTATGAAGCTATTGTATTGTTGGTTCAATGAATAGATAAAGGAAATTGGCCAAAAAAGTGTGTGATGTGTTTTATCAATGCATGTTATTACTTTCATGATGATTTACCTTTAGCGCTTATAGATCTGGTTGGATATAAATGGTGAATGGATGGATTAGTTCCTAAAATATATGTTTACTATTTTATCATACCACCATTCTACTACTGCAACTATTAAGAGGGACTTGGTACCTTTTGCGTGCTTTCGGGTGAGCACTCAGCCTAGGCTGAGTGATGTGCCAGCGCGACTAGGTGTTAACTAACAATTCTAGGTTGCATCATTGGTTCCATTTGGGACCTCTTTTTCAGTTGTTTTAGAATGGTTCGCGATGAAGACATATCCGCTAACTAACCTTGGCAAGTTGAAGAATGGATTCATGATCTAGAGGAAGAATACGCATGGAGGTTTGACACTGGATCCAGATTTAGTGCACATACTTGGGTAGAGTAGAATCTGTATGACAGTTTATATGAAAGCTTCTTTGTTATCTTTCTAGTAGAATTGTATGAATGGTTGACTGTGTATGCATCTAAGTGGAATTGGAGGTATCACATGCTTGTTTGGACACAAGAGGAATTTCAAACACTATATGATGTTGACCTAAGTTGGACTCATGCGGTAGATACTAGTTTGCGGTGTCCTAAATAACTATATCTTGGAGTATTCAATTTCAAACTTATTCGTGCCCGGAGGTAGCAGAGTTCTAGTTTCTACGGTATCCTAGAGGGACATATTTGCAAGGTATTTTTGGCAATCAAAATACTAATGGTAACATTGAACTTGGAAGCTAAACCCATGGAAAGCTAAAGAATCTCCATGCGTGGGGGCAGGAATAGGATTGGTGAAAGATGGTAGACCTAAGCGGCACGGCAGAGGGAAGAAAGGTGGTGAACTGAAGTATGATGAGGTGTGTGAGGGAATTATGCAAGAGAGAAATTGTAGAATGGATGGTGTTGTGGAGAGAGATGGCTCGTGAAGGATTTGAGGCTCATGGGGAGGAAGAAGAGAAAGAGCATCAGGAACTCCCCCATCTAGGGAAGCATGACAGAGAACCCTCTTCGGCCTCACATGGAAGCACGCCAGTAGATATGACCTGGGCCATGGGCGGTGTGCATCTAAGCCAACCTGTTGACCTAGCCCTTGCGCTTGGTTTTCCAGTATCTAGTACAAGTAGGTAAAAGTAGTTTTAATTTAGGAAGTGAAAGCACATAGAAATAGGTCAGACAACAAGTACACCAATGGCAGTAGCAGAACAACTTCATTATTCTTTGGGGGTATGTTATCAGGCTCATCATCTACACAGAATATGAGCGCGCCAAGTGTGGGAATCACCTCTAGAGCTAGGACCACTTCCCAGACTGTAGGGGTCAGTATAGTACCACTGTTGGGGCACAAGGGAGTGCATCCACGGGCCCTATTCCAAATTTTGGAGGAGGATCGGGTGGTATGGGCAGTTCTAGTTCTGGTGGTTTGGGTGGTATTGGAGGAAGAGGAAACCAAGGAGGTTCTAGGTCGGGTGGTCAAGGCCCGTGCAACCCTAGAACATTTATATGGAGATGTCCCTTCATCTCCCAGAATACAAAGGTATCGAGGATGTTGTTGAACATGTTCATATGTGTGAAATATTGTGGGTGCACAAAAGGTATTATGGCCCCTGAATGCAAGGCAAGTCAATTTTGCTACTACATTAGGCGCGCGCCACACTGGTATAGGAAGTTTGACCCCAATCAAACTTGTATTGACTATGCAGCATTGAAAGATGCTTTCTTAAAAGAGTTCCACATCCCAGAGTTTGAGCAAAAGAGTATAAGTGCACTCAAGGATATAAAAGCCACTTGAAAGTGTGCGTGAGTATGATGCGTGATTTAAAACACTTCTATCCAAACTCTCTTATGACATTCATGCAAGTCAGCATGCACAATGGTTTTTGGGGGGTGATTACCCCATTTGAAGAGAACTATCACATAAGACTTATACCGATCCACGTGAAGCATTGGAAGCCACTTTACGTGCTGAAGTAGTTGGGAGTATTGACACTAGAGTTAGTCCATTTTTGGAAGCTCAGATAGCGGCTATGGAAAAATAGTTAGAGAAATTATCGGCAAACTCAGCTCATGAAACACGCTCAAGGATCTGGTGTACAGATTGTGAAGTGGAAGGGCACACTAAGGATAGTTTCCCTCAAGAACTATACATTTGTTGTTATTAGACTGTGAGATTTTCCATTTGAACCATGATGCTAGTCACTGCCCCTCCTACAATGCGTGATCAGGAAGAATGTATCCTCCTTTTGTAAAATTTGTAGGTCCATGACCCATGATACTGAGGACTGTAGATTGATTGGCCAGATCCATGATGCCATTGATATTGGGGTTAGACAGGTGAGTGTGGTTGATAATTCTAAAGGGAAGAATGAGCATCAGGATAGGGATTATAATAAAACCCACTATGATAGGAATGACGGAAGGTTTGAAGGGGCTCGTGAAAGGGGATGAGGATATAGAGGTGGATATGGAGGATGAGGCCGAGGTGGAGGAAGGAGTGAATTCCCTCGAGGAACTTTCTATACATGTGGCTCACCTGACCATTATAGGCGTGAATGCCCACAGAATATTTCTGTTCATTTTGTGGAAAGGGGCATAGTTATGAAGAGTTCCCGGACTTGTATGAGCATCTCAGTAAGCAAGCAACAAGCAAGAAAACAAGGGTGTGGGGATGGTTAGAATCTAGCATGTGTGATAGAGAATCAGTGGATGCCAAAGTTAACACCAGAACCTGAGGTGGTAACAGTCAAGATAACCACACATGAGTGAGGTGGCATACACAGAGAGAGGTTGTTGCAATGAAGTTTGAACAATCACTAGGGAGGAAGTTTTGCATGCTAGATATCCAGATCCATCTCATCAGAAAGAAGTCTATCAGGACACAATGGAGGTCCTTAGGAGCCTTCAAGGTGAGATACAAGGTTTAAAAGAGTAGTCTCAGAAATTGGAGCACAAGGATACAAAACAAGCCCCGTCGGATATTGACGACATCAGAGAGGTATGTAGAATGTTGCCAGGAGAATATTATTCCTTTATTAGGAAATTGGTTGAAAGGGAATACTCTGCGTGTGCGTAAGTGAGACTAGGAGACAAATACTTCATGTGAATCTTCCTCCTGATAGCATTGACTATGACAAGGAGATCACTTTGAATGTTGTTGTGGATGGGTGGTCTTGAGCAATATTCTGATTGACACAGGTGTGGAAGTAAATGTACTTACATTGGATGCGTGGGAACAAATGGGGAGACCCCCATTGCAGCCATCATCTAATGTATTGTTCATGGAAAATAGAACAAAAGCTACTCCCATAGGAGTTTTGAAGGATGCATCTATCACTATACAAGGGGCCAAGTTCACAGGAGACTTTGAAGTGCTAGCACTTGCGGAAGCAGATAGTTTCCCAGCTTTTCTTGGGCACCCTTGGTGTTATGAACAATGCTGATTTGAGGTTTAACAAAGGGTATATCAGCTTTGAGAACAAGGAGGAAAGGGTCATAATACCATTGATCAGATGGGAAATCCATGCCATATGTGGAACCTTTAAGTGAAGAGGACTTGAACAGAATCTATGTATGCGCTATTCGGGACCCAGAGGTCAATGATCCATCTAAGGAAGGAATCCTTCATTGGGAAGATTCTCAGTCAATCAGTGATACTACTAGTATTGCTTGCGATAATTGGGCTCATGGCACTTATGAACTAGTGGGGTGAGGTTAAGCACGCGGTTACTGGCAAGATGGGTTTTCACTCTGTTTCGATGTATAGGTTGCACAATACCCCGCTATATTGGATCTGAAGATTTGGCTGGGTTCTTATAGGCCATAGAAACAAATTGGGCTGACGAACTTAAATGATGCACTATGTTATCATATACTTTGGGTGGGATGACCCGCATGCGTTGGTGGGTAGTCCACAGGGATAATCTCTTAGAATGGGAAATGATTGGGACCGCCTTATCAACTAGGTTTTCAAGAAGTAATGCACCTACAAACATAAGCCCTTATCATGGTGATCAACCTGCTCAACATCATATCCAGTAGTGTGAGAGACTCTGAATAGTAGGCAGGAAGCATTACCACCTTCACTTTGGGTGCATCGGTTTTATTCTACTCTAAAAGGTTACACACGTGCTTGGTATGTCTATGTTGAATTACATCGCGACACTTGAAAACTGGAAAACTTTGACTACAGGGATGATCCAAACATTTGACTTCTTTTCATCTACACCACCAGTGAACACAACTTTAAGCTTTATCAAGCGCTTAACTATGGGAGACAGTGGGAAAGTGGAAGAACTTGTTCAGGAATTATTTGGTGAGATAGAGACAGGGGTGCTTTGTGGATGAAGAAGATGATATCATATTACTTGAGCAGCTTCTTTGGAAAAATATGAGGGGAAGATGGTATACATAATTGATGAGGAGGAAGTTGAGCACTTGGACGTGGATCATTCACATGGAACACGTGAAGTGTTATCTAGTGCGGATGTAGATGTGCATGCATATCACGAACCTATGAAGACAACAAAGGTCAATATAGGCATAGAAAGCTGAACCTAAGGAGGTGATAATTGGGGATTACTGGTCAGAATTAGAGGTAGCAAAGATCATAGAGTTACTTGTGATTATGAGGACTTATTCCCAAGAGGATACCATGAACTTAAAGGCGTGCATATATCACTCGGAGAAATGAAGATAAAGCTCAAGGAAGGTGCGTGCCTGTTAGGAAGTGACCATATCGGATGAATCCCAATTTGTGTGAGAAAGTAAAGGAGGAGATTGACAAGATGCTGAAATCTGGGATCATTCGACCATTGGATGAATTAGAATGGGTCAGTCCTATGGTGATAAGCATCAAAAAGGATGGTAGGATTCAAATTTGTGTTGATTATAGGGAGTTGAATGCAGCATGTGTTACAGATCCCTTTCCTACGCCATTCATGGAGGAAATATTAGGAGTGGCTGGGCGTGAAATATATTCATTTACAGATGGGTTTTCAGGGTATCATCAGGTTAGGATTGCCCTGGAAGATCAAGAGAAGACCACCTTCACTACTTGAATGGGGAAGCTTTGCTTATACTGTGATGCCCTTTGGATTGAAGAATGCACCTGTTGTATTTTCAAGGATAGTGGTACAAGCCTTCAAGGATTTTATTCATAACTTTTTACAGGTCTATCTTGATGATTGGACCGTTTATGGGCTGATTAAGGATCATTGTGACAATCTGTGCTTAATGTTTGAAAGATGTCGATAGTTGAGTATCTCATTAAATATCAAGAAGTGCATCTTTGCTACTCCCTTTGGCACACTTTTAGGACATATCATCTACAAGGAAGGGTTGTTGGTTGATCCAGCTAAAGTTCATAGTCATCATTGGCTTGAAAGCGCCATCCAGTCAGTGTGAGGTGCGTGGATTTTTGGGTCATACAGGGTATTACCGGAAGTTTATAAAAGGGTATGCAAAAGTTTTCCATGCCCTTGGAAGAGTTACTCCAAGGAAAAGGTACATTCTACTTGGGGGAGTCACAATAGCAGCGTGTTTGAGATATTGAAGCAGAAACTTACTACCGCACCTATCTTGCATTTTCCTTCATGGGATAAACCTTTTCATGTTCATGTGGATGCTTCTAGCACAACCATTGGTGTTGTCTTAGCTCAACCAGGTGAAGGTATCGTTGATCATCCCATTTGCTTTGCTAGTAGGAAGTTGACCCCTGTAGAACAAAATTATACCACTATAGAGCGCGAGGCCTTGTCCATGATCTATGCCTTGCACAAATTTCATCAGTATTTGTTGGCTACACCATTTGTGTTTTATACAGATCACATGGCATTAAAATATTTGGTGAACAAGCCCATTTTTAGAGGGCACATATGCCGGTGGGTACTCTTATTTCAAGAGTTTGACTTTACGGTTGTGGTAAAACTAGGAAAAAGCAATTCTGGACCAGATCACTTGTCTAGAATTCAATCAGGGGAAGAGGCACAAACAATAGAAGAGACCATGCCTGATGCACAGTTGTATAGGTTACAATGTGTGCCATCAGAATTAGAGGACATTGTTGTCTTTTTGAGAACTAGTATGGTGCACCGAAGGCATGAAAGCTTTAGAGAAGAAGCAACTTGCTATTCACGTGGCACCATTCATGTTAATTAGTGGTGATTTGTACAAGCTAGGTAGAGATGAGGTGTTACGCCATTGTGTCTTGGAGCATGAATGAAAGGACATAATGGAAGAAGCACATGGTGGTATTGTAGGTGGCCATTATGTAGGTGATGCAATAGCGTGCAAGATCCTACTTGCTGGGTTGTGGTGGGAAACATTGTACAAGGATTGTAAAGAGTATTGTAAGACATGTGACCATTGTCAATGTCTCGGTCGACCAGGACAAAGGGATGAGATGCCCCTATGACCAATAATGAGTGCAGAACCCTTTGAGAAATGGGCAATTGACTTTTTGGGCCTATCTCCCCAGCCACGCGTAGGACTGGATCATGCTATATCATCACTTGTATAGATTATCTTACCCGATGGGCAGAAGCAGCACCTACAAAGGACTGTACAATGGCTACAACAAGCATGGTTCTTATGGGAGAATGTCCTTACAAGGTATGGTTGTCCTTTAAGTTTAACAAGTGATAGGGGCACACATTTTTTAAATGAGACAATATGAATTCTTTTAGACGAGTTTATGGTTGCCCACCATAAAACTACACCCTATCACCCTCAGGAAAATGGGACTGCTGAGGCTTTTAACAAGATCTTGAGCCACACATTGACCAAGATTTGTGATGTTGGGAGGAAAGATTGGGATGATAAAGTATCAGCTGTTCTTTGGGCTTATAGAACAACATACAAAAGATTGAACAAAGCCACACCTTTTCAATTGGTGTTTGGCGCGGAAGTTATTTTGCCTCTAGAATTTATGTTACCTTCCTTACGCATTACGCATGTGTTGGAGGTCTAGCTGATGAAAGCCTTGGAAGAATGGATTGCAAAGATGGTTCAGCTAGATGAGCGTGCCAGCCATCACATGCTGGAGTCAGAAATAGGAGAAAGTGTGACAAAAGGCATGGCATGATCGGCACATTAGGGATAAGAAACTTGTGGTGGGACAAATGGTACTTCTATATGACTCCAAGTTTTTGCCATCCAGAAAGCTCAAGGTGCATTGGTTGGGGCCATATGTTATCACTCATATACTTGAGTCAGGTGCTTGCCAGTTGGAAACAATTGATGGCACATTTCCCTAGTTACTTTAATGGGAGTAGGTTGAAGCCCTACTATAAATAAGTCTTCTTGGTGTTTTTAATAAGGTAGTATTTCCAGATACATTAGGTTTCCCTTTATGCATTTCCTTAATGTATTTCTTTTCATCGTCGTTATGCTTTGTCAATTTTAGCTCTTGTTTGTGTAATAAGCGCACTTGCGCGCATGAAACTAACTACAATATGAAGCATGTTGATGCGTACAGAGGACTGCACATCCTTTTCATGTGGGGTGGATTGTTGGTGACTCTCAAGGATATGTTATGAAGATGTCATGTTGTGGGTGTTGAAAGAAGGTTGCTAAGGGTAACTGACAAAAGATTTCTTCTCAAGATAAGAAAGGATGAATATGGATAAGGGAAAGTATACACGAGGTAAGCAGTGGCCATGGTAATTACCAAGAGATCATGTAGTGATGAGGTACTCAGGTGCGAAGGTGCATGCGTTGAAGAGAAGTCTATGACAAAGGGTAAAGAGGCGCGCTAGAAGGTTATAGCTTTGGCGTGAAAATATACACATGGAAATGATAAAAATGGGTCATAAATGAGGAGAATTTGGTAGGTGGAGGAGTAATTAATGTAGCAAAAAGTAGAAATCTATATAAGGATGGGATGCGATTTCATTTTTACCCTTATGACTATGAGAATTTGATAGAGAGCCTATACGTGAAGAGCATAAAGCTAACTAATTCAAGGTATGAAGCAAGTGAACTAGGTGTGGAGAAGAGATTTGTTTATTAGAAGGGCTTGGATCCCCTAGAAAAAGGGTTTGATGAAGTAGAGTAATACAATAGAGTTAGGTGTGCAAGTTCATGATTACAAATTAGGGCATGGAAGAATAGGTTAGGGTTGAAGAAAATTACTCAAAACACATAAAGCAAACTGACCTACAAAACAAAACCTTGAAAGAGAATGGCACCAAAGAAGAAAGCAACACCGATAAAAGAAAAGAAGAAGGTGGTGGTGGAAGAAGAGGAGGAGATGGCCCCGGAGAGAATTTCTCTGAAATGTAGTACCCTGAAGAAGTTATTGTGGGGTAGGAATGGAATACCCACATAAGACAAAGTAAGATAAGTGAATACAATCACCGAACCAGTGAAAACCAGAAGAAGTTAGATGACTTGCTCACCTCTCGAATGAACAGCACACTGAGGATGACATGCCAATATATGATGATGCCGGGAAAAGCTACTCAAGGGAAATGGTGTCTACCAGCTTTATGAGCTTCCATACTTTGGAAAGTATGCACCCTTGTATAGATGGCTGATGAGCCGAGTCCATGAGGACTTCTTCTAGTTTCGGGGATGGAGGGTAAGAGGTGACACCCATCCTCATTGCCAAGTTCTTGGATTATGGAAACAGTGAAGACATTAAGACTAACTTTGACAAAAGTGACTATTGACAAAAGTGCCATTTTGGAGACACGAGACGAAATGATGCAACTGGGATTCGAGAAAGGACGCGTGGGATGGACATTGACAAGTTGAAAAAATTTGTAAAGTGCAGATCATAGAATTGGACAGGGACACATATAACCATAAAGTTGAATGACCAAGAATGTTGGTCATAAGTTAATTCTATGTGGTAACATGTGGCCAATGAATTCATGCTACAGAAGAAGGAACCGTTATAGTACATCAATTTTAGATATGAACGAGTTTAGTCTTCATGGAGAGAGAAATGGTGAAAAACATTGGTTCAAATACCCCATGAAGATAATTTGATCAAATATTTTTCTAAGTAATGGCGATCAGGAGATCAAATGAAAATGGATGTTGCCAGATGTGGTACTTGATAGGAAAGGGCACATAAAAGAGAGTGTTACACAAAAAAATTTGCAAGGTAGGAAAAGGCAGTTAAAGATACAATTGATACTCCGAAAATTATCGCCAAAGGAGAATGAAAAGGGCACAAAAGAAAAGAGTGACCAACCACGAAAATGGATGCCCCAGCCAAGTGCGATTTATAGGCAAGCATGCCATAGGGATTCCCACACAAGATTTTATAAGTTGTAGTTCAAAATTACCAAACCTTGAGAATTTATGTAAATGTATATAATAAGACTATGTATCTCACATCAAGGCCACTTTTTACCCAAAAACTTACTGTATTTTGAAACATTTATCCAGGAAAACTTTGAATCCCATATAATAAAGATTCATAGTTGGAGGAGGCCATAACTTTAATGCTAATTTTGAGCTCAATTAACACATGTAGAAAGCTTATATAAGGATGGGATGCGATCTGGTTCATATTTACCTTTATGACTATGAGAATTGAAAATGAGCCTAAAAAGCAAAAGCACTAATCAAGCCATTTTGTTTACGGAGAAGATATTTGTTTATTCAGGGCTTGGACCCCTAGAAAAGGGTTTGATGAATGAATTAAACAAGCAGTTAGGGTGTGCAAGTTCATGATTACAAATTAGGGCATGGATTCCTGGGTTAGGGTTCAAAGAAAATTACTCAAAACACATATAAATGTCGAAGGAAAACCCCGAAAAAGAATGGCACCAAAGAAGAAAGAAGAAAGTAGAAAAGAAAAAGAAGAAGGTGGTGGTGGAAGAAGAGGAGGAGATGGCCCTAGAGAGCCTTTTCATTTAAAAATGTAGTACCAGAAGAAGTTGCCTCTTGGCAAAAGTTAATCCACATGATAGTGACATAATGGAATACCCACATAAGATGATTCTCAAGCAAGATAAGTGAATCAATCGCACCCGGTGATCCATGTTCAAACCTTTGAAGAAGTTAGATGGCGAACTCACTTTTGAATGAGACACTTTTTCTAAGGATGGCATGCCGATATATGATGATTCCGGGAAAAGCTACTCAAGGAAATGGTTCTACCAACTTTATGAGCTTCCATACTTTGGAAAGTATGCTACCCCTTGTATAGATGGTTGATTAGTCGAGTCCATGAGGACTTCTTCTACTTCGCAGGATGGAGGGTAAGACTGACACCCATCCTCATTGCCACAGTTACTGGATTACGGGAAATGGGTGAAGACATTAAGACCGACTTAGCTGAAAAAAGTGCCATTTTGGAGACACAGAAGGTCGTTGGGCTATCAGAAAGGACCACGTGGGATGGACATTGACAAGTTGAAAAATTGTCCAGTAGTAGCAGGCAACACATCTAACCACAAAGTTGAATGACCAAGAACGTTGGTCACAAGTTAATTCTATGTGGTTACATGTGGCCAAGCGCATGTTAGAGGGAACCACTTATAACATCACCGGATTCATTGCAGAGTGGATAGTCGAGGAAGCGCGTGAAGGGAGTAAGATAAGTTTTGGTTGTATCTTACTGAGTTTAGTCTTCATGGAGATCGGGGTACCAGATGGCCCAAAAGAGAACATATGGGAATACCCCATGAATCATAAGTCTCAATTGAGTGATTCAGCAAATATCTTTGCAAAGGGTCGATGACGGAGGAGGTTAAGGAGCGTGCTGAGATGTGGTATGATAGGCTCCATGCGGTGTTTGGAGAAGAATGGTGCATACCCAAGGATTTTCCTCGGTCCTGGGAAAATAGGTATAATTTGTAGTCTACCACATTTTCATATATTACACACTTCCCAATGGTAGATGGGTCGTGGAGCCCCTGGTGCAAACTACCATATGCATTTCCCACACAGTACTTCCAAGCTGTAGTTCATCGGTTCACCAACACACATGGAGGTTGGTATTTAATGCAGACAAGGTGGATTGTGAGTATCACACCCTGAGAAAGACTTATGGATATCCAGGGAGGAATGCATACAATGAGAATAACATCTTGGAAATCTTAAGCATTAAGCCAGAGACATAGTGGCCATTACGGATATCGGGGCCTATGCTAATATACCTCCAACTGAAGCCTAAAATGGAGAATAACAAGTACGTGGAGAATGAATTCATGCTTCTAGGGCCACCGAAGGGAAAGCATACTATGGAGAACATTTCGGCACCTAGGCCCTCTGCCCAAGCAAGATGATGAGGAAGAGGATGAAGAACCCAAAGATAGTGGTGGCCTGGTGTGAAGGAGGAAGTAGCCATCTGGCCAGGAGGGGGAGCATGTGACAACTCCCAGGGAGAAGGAGCTATGGGGGAGGAGTAGGGCACACAAAGATTTAAGAAGGTGTTTAAGCACAAGGGTGCAAGGAGGAACCCCCAGGTGAAGGAGCCAGAGGAGAAGAAACAAAGAAAACTCAAAGGACTGAGCGAGGAAACAGAGGAATCTGAGGAGAAGGTGCACCTTCATCTCCAACTGGAGAAGAGCCTCAACATGAGGAGGAGAAGATGGAAGGAGAAGAAGGGGGTCAATCAGAGGCTACACAGGACAAGGGTGGGGATACATCTGGTATTCCCAACCTTGATGCAGCCATTCCAAGAGGACCCCGATCCCATCGAATAGGGGAGGATGCCAAGGCACATGCCATGGGGTATGTAGAAGACCCAAAGCTGATCATTCGCGCTTGGTTCTAGAGTACCATCGAGTAGAAGGATTTATTTGGATGGGCACTCATGGATGAGGACAAGGTGACTCTGTGCACAAGGAAGTAACTCTCATGGTCTATGCACACACACATGGATGAGCCCGACTTTGATGTCGGTGAAGAATCATGCACGTCAAGGTGGTTGAAGAAGGCACCTAAAATGCCACATGACAATCAAACCAACAATGATGTCAGATGAGTAGGTGAGCAATGCTCTAGTGAAAGTATCCTCTAAAGTAGCAAGAAGAAACATAGATAAATCTGCTACCATCAAGGTGCTGACAGAGAGATTAAAAGCCAAGGATGTGGAGATAGTGTGCCTAGTCTAGGAAAAGGACTTAATCAAAAGAAAATATGACACTTTTGTTAGTATGGTAGAGGAAATTGGAGATGATGTTCTAAAGGTACGCCCAAATCTAGAATCCCGGGTACCAAAAGAATTTCCTTCTGTGATGCACTATGTGAAAACAATGATAACATTAGTGTTGGAGGATGAAAAGGTGTGCATGTATCCTCATAGCCCAAGGACTCTAGGGAAAAGATAGAAAAGGCATGCAGGTTGCAGTAGCTAGGAAGATTGCTACTTATGAAGGTCTACTACAAGCCACCCATGATGAACTGAAGAAGGCCGATCATGCACTAACCATATGCACAACCCCAGATGCGTTGATCACGGTGAAAACCTTGGAGGAAGAAAATGAGGTCCACAAGGTGATGAAGGATGCTTCCCTAGGCCACGCTGAATGCTTAGTCCTGGTAAAGAAAAAGCACGAGGCACTAGCTATGGTGTAGGCACCACATAAGGAGAGGTTGGAGGAGCTAGGAAAGCTCATTGCTCAGAAGATGGATGTACTGGAAGGGGTGCAAACCTCTATGTCAAGTGTAATGCTTGTAATACAAAATGAGCAAGGGAAACTCTCCATGGAAGAGCTGCAGTCCATCATTGCAGACGTGCCTGAAATAGCAGGAGCAAGCACTAATAGTGTGGGAGAACCTGGAAGTAGATATCAAAGAAGAATATCCAGAGTTGTTGCTTCAGGATGAGATGGAGGGGCCTGAGGCCTAAACAATTTTGTTAGTTTGTATATCTTCTTCAAAATTCTTCTTCAAAATCTTCTTCAAAATTCTTATTCAAAATTCTTTATTCAACTATTCTTTATTTATCCATTCTATGTATAAGTTTTGAGCATCACCATTGTCGGGGTGACAATGAGATTAGTGTGGGGTAATGTTGATAAGAGAAAACACTTAGTTGAACTTGCACACAAATTCCGCGTGGAAGAATGGCAGGAGAAAAAGCATGAAGGTATAGGAAGGCGTCACGTGCGGAGGTGTAGAGTAAGACTCTCAAGGACTTAGCTGATTTTGGAGATCAGGTCTATTCTTAGAGATTGGCGTGTGGAGTACACAAAGTGATGCCGAGATTTGCGTGCCACTCTTCGTGGAGATTTTGGAAGGACATGTCAACTCACTCTTGCATGGGCATAAGTTAAGAATAGATCCATCACTTTAGTTAACTATCAGCAATCTATAGATAGCATACTTGCATGTATGGCTATAATTGTAAAAAGGCATGGTTGTTATTAGCATGTGACCTATTTCTGGTAGAGTTAAGTGGTGAAGGGTTAGTTCCCCACCCTATATATATATATGTAATGAATTACTTAGAGAATATAGAGACATACATAGAGATATGAATGGAACCATATGTTTGGAGGAATGGAAAAACATGAGTACATGTGACTGGATAATTGTAACAGATCCATGTGCATGCATGCCTGGTATTGTATGAAGCTACTGTATTGTTGGTTCAATGAATAGATAAAGGAAATTGGCCAAACAAAGTGTGTGATGTGTTTTATCAATGCATGTTATTACTTTCATGATGATTTACCTTTAGCGCTTATAGATCTGGTTGGATATAAATGGTGAATGGATGGATTAGTTCCTAAAATATATGTTTACTATTTTATCATAGGAGCTTCAAGTGGTGGAATTCGAAAGAGGCCAACAAGAGTTTTCTTGTCTTGCATAGTGAGTGGTTTCTTATTTGTTAACGTTGTAGAATACTTGAGAGGAGGATACTTTTGTTGCTTTGTTTGACTTGGTAATGTTGTATATGACTCAAGGGGAGGAGGCAATGAAAAATAACCTTGAGATGTTATTTTTAGTCGAGTGGGTTGAATAGGCGGTGCTTGATTGATCAAGAAGACATATTACAAGTAATGGCATGATTTTCATGAGACATAGAAGGAGCAGGACTTAGGAGCCCATTTGGATGTAAAATTCATAGATGGGCATGGAACAAAATGTTGTGTAGTGAATGAGATAAAGAACTGATGCTCAAGATGTTTAATTCTTTTATGTAAAGCATAGAAATCATTGTCATTATGTCCATTGATTCAATGATAAGTACAAAATGGGAGACCTTGATATTTGATCAGCTGATAAGGAGGACAACATTGATTAGTTTAGAAACAAGACAATAGATGACTAAGGAGCTCAATAAGAATATGATGTTTCTTAGAATTATGATCAAATGTGAGAGGCTTCTTGTAATAGTAAGACTTGAGGTTCACTAATATGAGAACATGTAAAAGACATAGAATGAGGATGAGAAGAAGAACTAACATGATCTTGAGAAGCGTCCTTAAGATGTTAGATTTCATATTTTAGAGATGCAATCGTGGATTCCATAGCCTAAAATTTATCTTGAAATAAATAATGTAAATCTTGAATTGAATCAAAGATGGGTTGATTGGATGGAGGAATAGGATGAATAGACTCATCAGATAGATGATCAAAAATAACACTCACTTGAGTGGGTGGCGTATCTCTAGGGAGATACATGGTGTTGAGGATTTTTAAAGAACATTTTTGCAGTGCATGAATTTTAAGTAATTGAGACAAAGAGATTTGATGAACCTTAGGATCCATGATAGAGAAGATGATATGCCAAAGAAGGATCCAAAAGGTCGATATAAGACAATGCTTTTTAGTGAGGAGTTTTTCCTTGAAAGGATTTCTCCACTTAAGAAATTTTTTTAGTGGTGTCTCTTGTCTCATTTACTTTCAGCTATTGTTATTTTCTTTCATTCATGATATGTTAACTATTATATGCATATGTAAACATCTTAGTTAATGTCTGCACATTATAATCTATAATCCTCAATTATTTAATTTGTGGATCTATAATTCTTCAATTATATCTTCCACATTTGTTCTAACATGGTATCAGAGTTGGTGATTATGTGTGTGCAGAGCTAGATCTGGATGTTTTCTAGCTTAAAGAGTGAAGAATCTTGAAGATTTTTGATCTATGAAACCCTAAAAATTCAGTTGACAACTTCAAGCTAACCAAGTTTAAATTTCAATTCCCTGCCTAAATATTTTTGAAATATAGGTGAAATATTGGCTAAATGGCTATTTAGATCATGTTTGAGCTTTTGTATGCTTAGATCTTTTCTTTTGCATCTTGTTTCATTCATTTATGGTTTAAATCCATTGTTCTACGAGCTTATTTTAAGTTTTCATGCCATTTTATAGCCATTTGGGTTGTGTTTTGACTGTGGATCCAAAAGATCTCTTTAGATCTAGTTAATTCAGAGTTTTAAATCCATTCCATTTTTTTAAATCTTTATTTTTCACTAGATCTATTTTTTGAAGCCCGATCCAATCATTTTATGCCATCTGGCTTCACTTTGTCATTTTGTATTAAGATCCTATCGGTTTTGAAGCTTGGACCAATAAAATTGCTCCAAATAGCTTCGTTGTCCTTTTTTCATGTTTGTGAAGCCATATCCACTCTTAGAGTGCCAAGTGGCTTCAATCTGTCATATTTCTTGATTAGATCTTTAATTTTATACAAATTTTTGTCTTTGCGAAGCTTGGGCCAATCATTTTGTGCCATCTGGCTTCACTCTGTCAGTCTTATTTGACTTTTTTTTTTTAAAGTTCTTTTGACTATGAAGCTTGAGCCAATCATTTTTCTCAGCTAGCTTCACATTTTTAGTCTTCTAAATAGACATTTTTATTTTTAAAGCCCAAGCCAATCAAAAGGCTCCATCTTGCTTCACTTTGTTAGTCATATTGTTTGTTTGATTGTCAATTGTGAAATGTGATCCAATAAGGGCTTTACACATGTGTGTCTCCACATTGTTAGACTTGGCTTAGTTATCCTTTGTCATTTGTGAAATATGATCCAATAAGATAGCTCCAAGTAGCTCCATATTTCACATTGTTTCTTATTTTAGCTTTCTTGTGTCATATGTGAAGGGTGAGCCAATAAAATTTCTCCAAGTATTTTTTTTATTTTGCATTTTTTAGATTTGTGAAATCCGAGCCAATAGAATTGTTCCATATTTCACATTTTTGTCAATTTTCATTCATTTGTGGTAGTAGTTATCCAATAAGAATTTCCACCTTTTTCACATTTTAAGTATTTTGCTTTAGTCATTTTTTTGAAAAGTGAGCCATTTAAAAGGCTCCATATATCTTTCATTTTGGCTTAGTCTTTGTCAAGATTTGTGAAGCGTGAACCAATTTTTTTTGACATGTATATTAATCTTTTAATTGTGTCATCCTTTGCAAGTGTTAGGGTGTCATTTTTTGCTTTGACTTAGCCTCTTAAATTGTGACACCTATCTTGTACCTTTTTCGGACCCAAACTTTATTTTAAGTTTGGTTCATTTTAGGGGACCTTAAGTCTGCCTAAGGAATTTTTTTAAGGTTTGGTGGAAATCCGCCAAGTGTCAATTTTTTAGCCATTAATTTTTCAACAAGTGGCTTTGTTTGACTAAGACTTTGATTTCACATTGTGTCAAAGTGTGAAAAAGTGATCAATTAATTTAAGACACGTGTATATGGTTCTTTTTTAATTAATTATCTTTTGTCTTATTAGTTGCATTGTGAAATGTGAGCTAATTGAAAAGTGACACATGTATTTTTTTTTTTTTGTCAATCTTGTTATAGTTTTTGACATGTGTTTATTTGTTTGTTGTTCTCGGACCGAAAAGGCATTAAATTAATTTTTAAAGATTTCACGTCCACTCGAGGATCTATTTTAAATCGACACATGCCTCTCTTGTTTTTATTTGTTAAGTAGCTCATTTTGAGCTTGCCCCATCGAGTTGCTAAATAACTCGTCAAGCTCTTGTAGCTCAACTCAACTAAGCTTTGTTAAATCAATCTTAATCTCGATCAAAGATAGTATTTTTTTATTAAATTTGAGTTGATTGCATTTGTATATAGAAAATTAAAAAGATATGTAGCTAGTTTTTTTGCCTCTATTTGGCTTCCTTGTTTCATTTTTTAGTTGTATTTGTCTCCATTTTGTCATTTGAGCATTAAAATGGCTAGTTCTACTAGTTTTTCTTTAGATAAGTCTCAGCTCTTAAATGGAACAAATTATAGCATTTGGAGAGTGTGTTTAAAGCTTGTTTTCATGGCTAGAAAGCTCTGGGATCTTGTGACTGGTATAGAAAAATGTCCCACAGGGAGACAAGCTACCCCTGAAAACCTTAGTTCTTTTTTTCTTAGAGATCTAGGAAGCTCTATCCATCATATTGCAAAGCATTAGAGATGAATTCTTAATGCATATAGGTCATATGGACTCACTATGAGATGCATGGAAGAAATTAGAAACCATGCATGAAGGCAATAGGTTGTCTAAGATCATTAAACTAGTTTTAGAGTTGTTTACAACACCCATGAAGGGGATGAGAAAATAGTCAATTACCTAGCTAAAATTAAGGACATTAAAGCTCAATTGGATGGTTGTAACTATGAATTATTTCAAGATAATCTTCTATATTTCATAATTCAAATAAATATTCATGAAAAATTTAGAAATTACATCTCAATTCTTAATTCTAAGTATCAGAATGAGAATGATTTGCCTGATCTGGACACTTTGTCTTCTTTGTTGATTCAAGAAGAGAGAGTCATGGAGAACTTTGATTCAAAAGAGACTACTTCTCAAGCTCTATTCTCACATAATCATAAGTCTTCTCATAATAAAAATAACAACAATCATAATCAGAAGTCTAATATCATATCTAGATTTAAATCAAATCCTAAGACTAATTCTACTAAGACAAATAGAACTTTAAAGTCAAATTTAATGGAACTTGTAATAAGTGTGGAAAATTTGGGCATAAAGAGTTTGATTGTAGAGTGAAGACTAAAAAATCAGCTAAGAATGCTAAGAACAACAAGCCTAATAATCATAAGAAAAATCAAAAGCAAACTCAAGAAAATGTGGTTAAGCAGTCTATTGCCTTGTATACTTGCCCTTTCAGCTTCAAATGACAATGAATGGATTCTTGATAGTGGTGCCTCAAGCACATGACTTGTACTCTGGTATCCTCTCAAGATGTAGTTAAATGTGAAGAGAATATCTATCTAGGAGATAACTCAATCATTAGGTCTGAAGGTTGTGGCAATGTTAAGCTATCAAATGGTGTAATTAGGAATGTCTTGTATGTTCCTCAATTGAAAAAGAATCTTTTGTCTTGCTCTCAGCTAACTAAAGAAAATTGTAAAGTTTTTTTTTGCAAGATAAGTGGTATGTGAAAGATAAGTTTAAAAATGTTATTGCTTCTGGCATTCAGAAAAATGGCTTGTATATCTTTGATGGTTTTATGTCTGAGTCTTTCTTTTCTTCCTCTTCTAGGAATGATATTCAGCTTTGGCATGAAAGACTTGGTCATGTAAATTTCAAAATTTTGTATGATATGTCTAGATTGAATCTTGTTGTTGGTCTACCAAAGATAAAGTCAGAACATGAAACTTGTGAAAGTTTCCTACATGGTAAGCACCATGTCTAACCATGAACAAGTTTCTTGTCACAAAAAAAGAAAGGATTATCACAGAGGCAGAATAGAAGTTGATATCATATTTTGTAATGCATCAAGTGCATTTATACATCATGAAAGTTGTACCTAGAGGTTACAAAGAATATGTGCATGTTCTTGAGAAATTTTTTTGTAAATCTGCCTCTCTTCCCTCCTCTGAGTATCCTAAAACTGAAACTATTTTCTGCAAGTTTTTTTCAGTTTCCTTTTGGTATAATGGATGTAGACATTGAGGGGGAGATCTTTCAATCCTTGACTTTGACTAGGATTCTTGTGTCAGGTGCTTTCACAAGCATGGTTTCTCTAACTATTTTTGTTGATAATGATTCTTTTGTCAAAACAGTCATGATCTCTTAGTAGTAACAAGAATATAATTCTTAGAATCAAGAGAAGTAAGACAATGTTTTTATTGTTAAATCATGTTTTTGGCATAAAAATATGATCATATATGACATGTCTAAGCTTAAATTTTTCTTACATGGTCATTTTCTTCTATGAATATTGTGATCACTCTTGAATGATTTGATTATCTGATCAGCTCAGTTATCTATCAAGTCTTATCTTTGTATAAAAGGCTTGGAATAAGATATATATGTTTGTTGATAAAATATTTTATTTGATTACTAAAATATTATTATATGCATATCAAATGACACTTGGGGATGCCTTTGTGTTTATATTGGAGACGTCCAATACTGATTGCATCTAATAAATATTTTAGTAGTATAATATGTTGAAATTTTTCAACATATTTGTAATGTAACATGGTTAGTTGTTAAGCATATTATTATGTTAGTTGTTATGCCTATTATGTTGTCTATCATGACTCTAACCATGTTGATGTTGTGATTGGATATGTAGCTGGATTTGTGTTCAAGTTTTGATGCAGTGCCATCACTTGGAGCAAAAAAGATCCATGTGGCTAAAGAGGTTGTTGGTAGTGATACACATAGGAGCTAAAGGAAGGATTCCTCCTCTATGTGAAGGAAAAATTTCTCTTGATAAAGAATCCAGTTCAACATCAGAGATTATGTTGTAGATACCTTCCCAATCCATTGTGTGTTGGGAACTACTAAGTTTTGTGCCTTGTTGGGCCTATCAGAGTTTCCATTGAGGGGGAGTGTGCATGACAATGCCACCTCTTAACAACTTATTATAAAAGACCAGGTTAACTTTTAAGAGTGGATCATGACCACCTGCTTTGTATGTAACAAAGTGATCCTTTAGGATTGGTTACACATGGTTGTAACATTGTATGTGAACTATAAGTCTCATGAGAAAATGCATAAGGTAGTTCATTGTAAACTTCCAATACTTCCTCCATTTTGTAATAAGTAAATGTGTCACTCTATGTGAAGTTACTTGTAAATCCCAATGAATCTTTAGTTATGGGTATGCCTTAGTTTATAAAAGGCTCCATAATCTGATGTAAGTCTTCATATGTAAAGCACTTGTCTTAAGAATTTTATGTATGGGAAGATCAGTTGATTTCCCTTGTTTGCATGCTAGCTTGAATCATTATTGCTGATTCAAGGATCTGTAAATCCTTTTGTAAATCCAATTTGGCATGTTTATTTTTGTTTTCCCACTTAACATTAAGGGGGAGTGTTGGGGTGTTAATGTCAAGTGGGGATACCATTTGGTGGACCACCACTTAAACAACCCCTTGTCTTAAAGATTATTTTAATAATCTTAGTCGGTCTTTCACAACTTTGAAAAAAGTGAAGCGGTATAACCGCTCACCCATCCTATATAAATAGGATGATCCCTCACGGGATTGGATTACTTGGTGATCTTACTTAGCTAATGAGTTTATAGATTGATTGATCTAAGCTTAGCTACTTATGCGAGTTGTTATACATGATGAGACATAAGTTCTTCTATTATTTCTGTCAGAGACCAAGGTGAGATGGGTGAGGAAGTGAAGTGGAAGTGTTGGGTGAAAGTTTGATAAATTCTTAATATAATTGGTTAGTGTCGCACATTTTTTCATTGTTTATTTGTGGATATATTTTTTCCTTGGTTTCTCCACTTAAATATGGTGTCTCTTGTCTCATTTACTTTCAGCTATTGTTATTTGCTTTCATTCATAATATGTTAACTGTTATATGCATATGTAAACATTTGGTTAATGTCTACACATTATAATCTATAATAGGTGGATCTTGTGTGAGTCACACTTGATAGGGAGCAAGTAACTAGATGTAAAATATGTAAGTAGATGTGTGCATGGAAAAATTAACTTCCTCCTATGAAGTGTATGGAGAATAATGTCCCTTTCCGTTATTTGGATAATAGATAGATGCTTGAATTCTCTTGTAAATGCCTTTGGATGCAACCTTAGGTGGTGATAGATAATTCTTAGTGTTTGGTCCTTTATTATTGCCACATAGCTTTATATTTATATGATTCCATTGCTCCAATTTTTACTAACCACTAAAATGTTGAATAGTAAAAAGCAAGATGCCAAAATGGTTTAAGAGACCCAAAAGATGCGAGAAAAGTACAAAGAGGTCGGAAGCGCCCAAAGGGGACATGGGCACTTGGGTGCTGGTGTCTGGATGGGCGCTAGTGTCTAGAGTGAGAGATGTTGAAGTATGAGAAGACAATCTAGGTAAGAATGTGTGTGAGACCAAGAAGAAAAATAGAAACAAAACAAAGAGGTCAAAGACAATGGTCAATTAGTACTTTTTCTTTCTTAGGAATCATATAAATAGTAGTATGTGATCAAGACTGAATTATACCAAAAGTGCGTGATTTAGTGTCTATAATATGCACACACATACACACATCAAAGTGGTGCATGATGCAGACACTTAATTTGTATATAGAACTAGTAAATTTTGTTTTCTAAGTCTTTTTCTATATGGTCCAAATTAGGCTATTATCTGGTGTCAATTCATTGCATCGTTCAACCTATTATTGTTTCCCTTGTTGCTTATGCTATATTTTACATATTTCACATCGTTTGTCCCCATATATATAATTTTGTGTATTCGTTATCCATGTTATCTATGCCTATATTTTTGAATCTCCTCTCAGTTAGTTTATGGATTCTTTAGAAACAACCATTTATGTGTATGATACAAAATTGGTGCAAAGTACTTTTGTATGCATTATGGAAATGGTATGTGCTTCTATTGTCCTTTATGCCTCTTAATATGGATATTTTTGGGTTTGTGGCTTCCTTCTTGAATTTACCTCTTGTATTATGTTAGCTCACATGTCAATATGGTTTTCTTTCACTTTCAAGAAGTGCATAAATACAACATGTTGTATTATTGAATTTTTTAGAATGAAGCTCAATAATCACATATTGAATTTATTTTGTAGAAGAGTTATATTGATATTTTACAAGTAAAATATGTTTTTGTCTAGAGCATCGTGTTAAAACTTGAATTCAAGCATTAAGTGATCTATTCTAGCCAATACTAGTTGTTGTAACAAATAAAAATATTTATTGGGACATTTGTATATTCCCGATTGGTTGCAATCTTGCATGAGTTTTGATTGCAATTTTTTCATAGCATTAAAGCCCCGATAATAATGGAGGAATATTAAGGACATGTATTAACATCCCTCATTTTTTTAAAGATTTAGAAAAGAGTTGAGGTTGGATTAGAGTTTGGACCAAAGATAATGAATTCCTAATAGTTTGTAATAGAATCATAAAAAGTCAATAACATTTAAATACCAGAGGACCGTATGATCCTAATTGTGAAATCAATTTAAGAATAGTTTTTAGGCATGTTTTCGAAAAGTCAATTTATTATGTTGTCTTGAACTATTCTCTAAATTTGTAGTGATTCAAGTATTATTATACAAAACTCTAATTCTCTAATATTTTAACCAAACACTATGGATAAAAGAATGAAAACAATCTACAAAGACGATGACAATCTAAACTGCAACAAGAACATTCTCAAGAAAAGAAGAGGTTGGAAATAGGTAGCAATCTCCTTCATTGAACGATTCTAGTTTTCATGATAATTATAAAATGTGCGTGCATACACCAATGTTATAATAAATTAATAATCTATGTCATCAACATATATATATACTCGATAATAGCCATAGCATATTATATATATTAACATAGCTTTCAGCTTATCCAATCCAAATAAGCAAATGTAATTATCTTCTATACGTTGTGATTGAGGTAGATGAGCGTATATTATATTCACTCGCCTCCAATCTACACAGTAAAAGCGGATAAGATCATGACGTATGTCTTAAGTTGTGCTGCCACTTGTATTATCCATTTATCACGAACGCGTAAGAAAACCACAATATATTAGGTATTAAAAAAGTATATTCTAGAGATTAGGATGTGTAGGTAATTTAGAATACCTTATAATTCTTATCTTTTCCTAACCATATATCGATTATAGTTATTAGACTTAGCTGGCCATGGTATAGACATTTTTCTAGTTTTCTCGAGCATGGCGTGCGTCATTTGTGATGTTAAGGAAACCTCATCAATGATACAAGGACATGCATTTATTAAGTAAACAAAATCTTTCGCAAGTTATAAAAGAGTAGAATCACTCTCGTCATTAGAAGGGTCTCATCTCTCACATCATAGTCTTTTTAGGGCATAATCTAAACAAATTATTATTTAAATCATTCCAACAACTTACCATATTTAAACACACATTAAATGGATGGCTTCTATAATATACAAAGTAGATTTTTCACAATTTCATAAAAGTTAAATCTAATTTGTGGAATATTCATAATCCTATAATTTTATTGTAGAAAAATCACAATTTCTCTATATGTTTTGAAAAAAAATCTAAAACTATAATTAAGGATAGTCTAAATAAAATGTAGATCACAATTCCTAATTTCCAAACCATTCTAAACTTCAATCTACCACTAAAACTATGATTATTTATTATCTAAAAAATATAAAATATATGCAATGCAGACAATCAGGGACACAAATTAATTCTAATTTTTCATAATCTACACAATATATTAATGCATCAATATTATAATATTTTTATCCATCACATCATTTTAAAGATTTTATTTTATTAATAAAACATATTAAACCATTAAAACTTAAGTTTTTATTATCCCCAACTCACTCTAATTATTGACAATCTACATTTAAAAATTAATTAAACTCTTATTGTGGATAATCTACATAACTACAATAAATAGTGATAATAATGAGTAATGTAAAAAAGAAAATCATAAATAATTTACACTACCACAAATTCTAATATTATTTATGTGGATTGTGAATAATTTACATGCCTACAAAGAAATAGTTTGACTAGTCAATTCTACCTTCATATTGTCAAAAACAATTACAGTATAGGCTCCATAGCACTTAAATTGTGGAAAATTAACATGAAAGGTATAACTCACTTACATAATTGTTGATAATATAATGATTAAACAATAATAGATGGATCGATATAATTTCATTTCAATTCTATACTATTTATTGTTGGAAAACTCTATACATTTCCTTAATATTGTTTGTGCATAATCCACAATATTTTGAAATAAATGTTCAACATAAGTAATAATATTTATAATGTGAAACCATTATCAGTGTTCATATTAAAATTCTTAAATGTGAATTAGACATTATCTCGTAACACAATTTTGGATCATAAAAATCATTCAAACACAACTCCAAGATTACAATTATAATTCTGAATAGTAAAAAAATATGTCTAATTTTTTTTATAAATGTAATTAAATTTATAAATAGAGTATTATATTATAAAATAATTAATTAAAATATAAAATAAAAATTAGAACCATTTATTAATTTTTATTTAGAACATTTGTATAAGTGAAAATAAATGAATTCTAAATAATTAACAATATCTCATATAAATAAATAAATTATACGCAATCAAAATTAGGAAGCTCGAATGAAATTATAAAATTCATTAAAATAATAATGGTGTAGAATTTCATTTTCCTACTATTTTGTGACATTGATATTGCAATTTGTAAATGAAATAAATCATCTAACTATGACACTCGAAAGGAATGTTATAGCTATATGATCATGAAAGTAATGATACTATACTTTAATATATTTTGGTATAATATGTCTATATATATTTAGTTTATACAAGTTTTAACCTTGTAGATTCATTGAATTGTAAACTATCCTCTCTATTGTTCCATTATTCTCAATGAAACATTACATTTTAAAATTACATTTAAAACACAAAATATATTTGAGTACACTTGAAATCATGTTAAATTAAAAATTATGAAAAATTAACTAGTAAGGATTATATCATAAAAGAGAATACATTTTTTACTACATATTTTGTAAGAGGGGTCAATTGTTATGATAAGTACATATTGCGGTAAAATACTGTATTAAAATTTTTTTACAAGAAAAATAAAACTTTATTAAATGTCTACTCCTTCATAACACATTTTCCATCTTATCTTGATCGAATTTCTGTATTGATTTCCAATTCCCCAAAGTCCACAAGTAAATTAATCATGACATCTTCTCCCTCGTGTTCAATTTAATCATCAACAAGATTATTAAATATCATTGTTGAATCTTGTCTACTTATGTAATCTATAATATCATCTTCTTATATTCCTCCTCTTGGTAGTATACCATCATCTGATTGTCTGAATTCATGATATTCCTTTTAAGACTCTTGTGACTCAACATGATCCTCAATTTATACTAGTGGTTCATATTCATTTTCATTGTTTGTTTCATCTTCATCACCATTAGTACCATAGTAAGAATCAGGGTTTTCATTTTGGCCCCTTAAAGCGTAAATTTAAATGATATGAATAATATGGGCGGGTTCGAGATTATAAAGTGGAAGAAAAATAACATATAATTATTGATGATTGTTTGCATGTCACCTATTTCCCTGCACCTACTTGAGGTTAGAACTATAAATGGGGAGTATGAAGTGCTCCAAGAAGCAAGAATTTCGATTGGGTTTCAAACATTGAGTGTATTAGTTTTTAAATTTTTATTTATGGACCTTTAAGCACGAATTATATTCACGTGAATAACGTGAACCCAATTATTATTGATTGTTCATATATCATTTGTTTCCCTGCATTTACTCAAGCTTAGAATTATAAAGGGGGCTACAAAGTGTTCCATGAAACAAGCATTTTAGTTGTGTTTCAAACATGGAACATGTTGTATTTTTTGCATTATTTATTTTGGCCCTTTTAAACATAAATTGCATTCACATGAATAATGCAAGTGAGATCGATTCGATAAAGTGTAACCAAAATATAAAATCTTATTTGGGTCTTATAACGATGCGGAACATGCATGTATTTAATTCTCACTTTTCTATTTCCAAATTTCCATCGATGACTTCATCTTATGTAAAAAATAAAATGTTGTCCAATTTAAAACCTTGATGGAATTAGCATGTGGGTTTCGATCCTGAAACTTATTGTCTTAGCCCCTTTAAGCACAAATTATTCTCAAGTGAATAATGTGAGCAAGATTGAGAAAATAACGTGGTACACATATAATGGATGTTATTTGTGTCTTACAATTTGACCCATGGATAAGGTGTGATACATGTAGATATTTAATTTTCAATATTTCATTTCCATATCTCCATTGATGTATTTGTCGTTTCTAACAATTCAAAAACAATCTATTTGAAAACATTTATGGAGTAAAACTATCAAATTTAAAAATATCGAAACTCAACTAGTAGATAAAATCTATTTGTCACTCACATGAGTAACTTCACTGGAGAGGCTCAATTATTAATGATTGTTTATGAATCGCTTTTTTTCCTATAATTACACCTACATTTACACAAGCTTAAAATTAAAAAGTGTGGCTACAAAATGTTAATGAAGAAAGCAATGTGGTTGGGTTTCGACCTTAGAGACTATTTAATTTTCCTCATATTTTTTAATTTTCACCACTTTAATATCAAAGTACACTCATGTGAATAGTGGAGTCTCCATCTGAAACATTTTCTCACCGTACGTGTATGGCCAATTATTGGAGGGAATGAATTATCAATTATTAATTGTACATCCCCTCTTTTCTTACAAATACTGCATCTTTAAATAAAAGGGGGGCTACAAAGTGCTCCAACAAGCAATCGTTTCGATTGTGTCTCAACCATGGAACCTTTTGGATTTTCTCCATTTTGTAGTTTGTCCCCTTTAAACAAAAATTGCACTCACATGAATAATATGAGCAAGATAGAGATGGTACAGTGGAACATATATCCATTCCCCTCCCTCAAACCCTTTCCAAATTTCCCCCATCCTCTCCTTTAATTTCACTTCCTCGAATTTTAATTCTTTTCTCGATCCCCTTCAATGTTTCCTAAACTTTACTTAAGATTACTAGCTGAATAAATTAAAATAAATTCTAGAGACCATTCATCAAAACCTATATTTCCTTTACTTATTTATAAATACTTCTCGTGTTTTACTAGAGTAATGAAAAGGTCAAGTACGGTCAATAGCCATACAATTTAACTACTTATCATACAACTACAATCAGATATTAAAATTAAAGAAAATCATTCTTCACTAGGATCAAGCAAGGATATGTGTAGGCCGTTGATAAAAGAAAATGATCTAAGGGCAGGGATACATTTCCTCCCCCTTGATAAAAAAACCTAAAAGTATTCCTCCCTCCGAGACTACTTGTTTACATGTGGTTGTGTAAAAATGGTATCAGGTTTTTTGAAAAGGATTTTTAGAGGCGTGGATAGGCTTTCAAGAGTTTAATTCATCTATTTTTCTGAGTAGATGAATCCAGGTGGATGAAATTAGATCTGATGTTTATCATTAGAAACATACAAATGGAAAGGAGGCCTGAGGATTTTGCTTTTGCATAGTACCCAATGTCTGTGGCGTTCAACCTATAAGGAAAAGAAGGTGGCTTTCGTGGATCATTTCTGGAAGATGATCTTTTAAATGCTTCGAAAATCTTAAGTCATTAAATCTCTGTAGTGCTTTCATGGCTATCAATACCCTGTTCCAAAGCCCTCATTTCATCATAGTTGAAGAGCTTTTTGTATAACTACATTTTTTGCAAAATAAATTTGTTCATCATAGGTTAGAATGACATTCACCTATAATTTTTTTATTTTAATTTTCAGCAATTTTTTAAATAACAAAATTTCATGAAAATGCATGTGTGCAGCAGCGTGAGAATTTACAGGCCTTTTTGTTTTTATTAAACAAACTATTTACCATGATAATTTAATTATGTTTCACAATTTAATCCCACAAATGGAATATTCACTAAAATCCTTGTAACATGTTTTAGCTTTATTTCAGGTCAAATCTGGAACCATATGATCGAAGAAAAGCGGTATAATCTCATAGCGGACATCATGGTTGATCTAGGAAATTAATCCAGCTTATTTAGATCAAATCTATGAAAGGAAGTAGAAAATTTCATCTTCTTTAATGGTTTGAGTTCCTTACTTTTCTCTTCAATTTTCAGAAAAAAACATTTTGTATCGCATCTTCTCAAAAAAGGATCATACCCATTGGAGAAAATACAACTTCAACAAAAGTACACTGTATTTTATGTAGGAGATCAGAGATCTCAAACTTTTGCTAAAAGAAAATATTGACTGAGTTTTGCTACAAAAAAAAGTGACTGATAATATGTATCAAAGTCATTATTCTAGCTTTCTCAAAAGATATTACAGCTATGTCAAAAGCATGGAGACATCAAGATCTATAGAAATTTCAGAAAATATTTTCCCACTTTTTAGTATGTAGTTTTAAATATACAACCTATTTGATTTTGCATTCCTCTGTCCTATAAATGAATGTAAAATTGTAAATGTATTAAGAAATATATATTTCAATTAGTATGTTGAAACTTTTTTTTAAAAAAACTTGTAAATAAAGGAATTAGAAGAAATTGAATGTTATATTTTACCTGGAACAAAGATTGAAGAATATCAATGTTTACACGCTTCTATCCAGTAAAAACGCAGTTGCAAAATAATGTTTATAAATCATGAAAAATGTGAAATTTCATAGACATTTATGAAAGTAACAATTGCATGCAATTATTAAAAAATAATTTCCTTATTTAAGAGTTTAAAAAGACATGCGTTTTTAATGAATAAAATAATATTTATAAATTAATTATTTTATTAAAAGTCGTTGCATGTTTTAAACACATTTATTTCTTTAAAATTTATTTTTATAACTAATAAAATCATATTTATTTCTTTAGATTGATTCTTTTAAAAAATAAATGGAGCGCTAGGTTAAAACTTTTTATATTTTGACACATTAAAATATTGGGTAATTGTTTGATTATCACGTTTCAACATGCATATATGTATGCATGTGTCTTTTTAATGTGTTTTTAATGTTGCATTTTATAGTTTTTTTAATTTATAATTGTCATTTTAATAATTATTTATATAATGTAAAAAAATTCAATTTAAAGAACATTATTTATATTATTACCTATAAAAATTATTATTATTTTTAATTTTATAGTTTAAAATATTATTATAAACATGTAAACTAAATTTAAAATATAAATGTAATAAATAATTAGTATAGGTTTATCATAAATTTAAATAATTATATGATATAAAATTATTAATTTTGAGATAATTTAATAATTATTAAAATAGAAATTTTGTAAAAAATTATATGGATTTACTAATGAATTTCTTATTATTGTGGAATATGACACAATTTTAAAATTGAGGATTTTCAATATTATTTAAATTGTCAAAATCTTCACAATTTTTAAAATTGTAGATATGTAACAATATTAGAATTGTGACAAATACTACAATAACAATATTATAGATTTTTCACAATGGTTTTTATTGTAGATTTTGTCACATCTAACAATATCATGTTTCAGAGCTTGTTTATATTGCATTTTTATAGTTCTATTCTAGATCATCTTGAGACACTATTAATTATAATAATGAGATTAAAACCGCATTTTTATAGTTAAATTATGGCGTACATGCTTATTTTATTTAAACATGTTAGGATTTTTGCCTCACCAATAGGTTTCAAATTTCTAAGTTTGATCAATAGTAGCATAGATCCTTTTCGTTTTCTAAAATCCTTACATTGTTTTGGGAGCATTTACATCACTATAATGGATTATATTAATGCAACATCATCTATAGAGTTTATCGGTGATACAAGTCATAAAGAGGAAATAACAAGGGAATTAGATAACTAAATCGAGAGATCATGCAACTTATGTACCTAATTTGCATATTTATTTCCCATAATAATAGGAAATGTTTTATAAGGATGTGATAGGAGAAATTCAACGTAAACACTCAAATGATACAAACCAACCTTATGCAGATTTTTCCTTCTTTATGTAGTGCCCACTAGGTTATGTATCTCTTCCTAGGGACTATTGACTCATCGAAGTATTTTGATTATTGCATATGAGACATTGTTATTTGATTATGGTAGATTTTCATTTGCACTTGCTATGATTATCATCCAATGGTATATGAGATTCTTATTTGACATGCCATTGTTGGGATACTATATGATATTCATGACACTCGTTACTTCATTCTAAGTAAAGATGATGATATTATGACGCGTTTTAGATTTGATAGATTATGTGGCTATATGCTATTCATTGATGATTGTGACTTTGAGTTATATATTGTGGATATTGGATCATACTTATATGTATCATTGGTAGAATAGATGTGGTGAAATTTTATTTAGCTGATATTGTATAGTCGTATTTCATTATTATTTATATGGATATTTTATCATGTCGAGATTATTTGAGGTTTGACTTGAGTGTGAAGGATTTGCAGATTACACCACTTGGCGAACATGTGACTCCATAGTAGCATTACCAAAAATGCCTAAGATGTGTTGCCAAACCCTTTCTCTCACCTTGTTTCATTTTGGCCATTGTTTGTAATTGGGGAATTTGAATTTGATTCTTTCATGTGAATTTTATTTACTCATTTTGCTATTTTTACTAACCTTGAGCACCATGATAAGGTTAAATTTACTTCGTTTATCACATAATTTGGATTTGTTTGTGATAATGAGTTCATTTGTGATGATTTGTGTTATGGGATGTTTTATTGTCTTGAACTTGTTTAAGGATGTCTTGGGAGTTGCTAAGCAAGTATGTGGGGACCATTCCTCACCTTGATTATCCCACTCAACCCCAAATCCCGAATTTAACCTTTAAGGGCATTTTTCAAGGTTTTTTATTAAAAGGCAAGGATCTCCTTTACCTTAAAATAGGTCCATGGGACCTAATCTATGGGTGGAGGAAGCTTTTTGTTAACCTAAAAGTCTCTTCCTCAATCTACACTCTCTTAAGTAGTTATCTAAATTTTTTTCGCTTGTCTCACATGTGTGACCTTGGGATTTTGTGTGTTGGGGCTGATTGGGATTTTTTTCTCCTCTTGCATTTATTGTTTTGTGGAGCATGGAAAGTGACTTGGGTAACATTGATAATTTTCTTGGTTGGAAGGGTGACATATGTCAAAGCATCCCTTGGGTTTGTGGGATGGAGAGTTTTTCTATATCTTGTTTGAATTTTGATGTTTGGGGATTTTTGATGGGGAATTTTGTGGGAGCTTTGGAAGCTTAAAGATTTAAAGAGATAGGAGCTATTGGACTTGAGCTTCGAGTGTGGTAGGTTACACACCTCATTTTATTGATGTTGGATGTTATGGTCGGTAATGGTTTTGAATTGTGGGTTTGTTTTTGGATTTTATTTTTCTTGATTTTTTTGCTTTGTGTTGAAATTTATACCTTTTTTTTGGTCCTCCACCCGAATGGGGTGAGGATTTAGAGTAGGGATTTGGTATTGGGAGGAGAACCTCATCTTCATGGCTTGGGAAGCCTTGAATGTTTTGTTAACATTGGAGGAGATAATGGATGTTTAATATTTGTGATTTTTAAGGCTCTTGGAGTATATTTTTGCACTCTTGATACTATATATTTTTGTATTATGTGATTATCCTCCAATCTTCCCATAACAATGTTTTCTTCATGTTTTTCTTGTGGATTTGGGTTTTTTTATGTTTCCTTGTTGTCTTCTCTTGTCCATCATTTTTTAATTGCTTTGAAAGTTTATTTTTTCCATGGAATTCTTTGTAGCATATTATACCTCTTTCTCATGGGCTTGGGGGGTTGGGGGCTAATATGCTCTTCCTTTTTCAATAAGGCATGTGATGATTTGTATACTGTTGTGAGGCATATCATGAATTTTTCGGTGGTGTTTGGATAATGATAAATGTTAAGTTTGGAGCTGCTAGTGGATTTCATTTAGAGGTTGATTAGTTACATCGTTACTAAAAAGTTGGGCATGTTGTCCCCTTACTTGGGAGGCTTGTTTTACTTGCATTTTATTAGTTGATTTTCATTGTTAGTGGAAATTTTTGATATGTATCTCTCTCGTGAAGTGGAATTTGTAAAGTGTAGACTATGGGATTTGGAGGTTATTAAACACCATAAGACGAATCTCTTCTTTAGTTCTAGGATCTATGGATTTTTATGTAGATTCTAACTATTGGAATGTTGTTATATCACTCAAAGTTTGGGGATGGTTTTAGTATGGAAATAGAATAAGAATTTATGTATATAAGCTATAATTTAAGCTTGATGGATGGATAATACATAATATCAAGAAATATGGATTTCATCGTTAAAGAAATCACTATCCATAGAACTCATTAAGGATCCTTTGAAACTAAGTTGTCAAATTATATTGTTGATAAATTGTTTTCAATGAAATCTTGTGAATTCTTACAATTTATTTTACTAGGTAGTTAAGGGTTATAATTTAAAGAGAAACAAAAAATAAATAACAATTGAAAAAATATATATACAAAGTGAATGAATTGTTGTTATATTGAAATTGAATGAAAAGATATTTATCCATGGAACTTAGCATTCCAATCATATTTTCTTGTGCCTTAACTATTGATAACAAATTCAACGTGATTATATTAAATATCATTACCGCTTATGTTACTCCATACCTTTTTTATTAGATAAGGCAAAAAATAGGGATTGGATCCCAGGGGCCAGAACAAGAGAGGAACACAAACAAAAACAAACAAGAAAGAAAAATCCAGATAAGGGTCCCAGAAAAGTGAGTTAAATAGGCTTAACTCTTACAATGCAGATTGGACCCCCAAAGGATAAAAAGGACTAAGAAAAACATGGCGACATTTTTCCCAAAGTCCGCAAAAAGTTTAGAGACCTACAAAGCCTCCATGACAAACAAAAAACCACCAGAGGTCCCATACCAAAGCAACAAACAACCAGGAAACCAGAAATAACCACCATCTATTCCTCCTCTAAGCTGATAATGCGGAGGTTGAATCTCCTCCTTTTCTTTTCTCCTTCGATCTCCTCCACTCTATCCAGTAGCACTTTGACCTGAGTCTCCAGCTCCTTCATTTGGTGTTTAATCTGGACCTGGTCCGCAACCATTTTATTTGAAATGTTTATGATGTTCAAAATGGATTCAAGGATAATTTTAGTGGTGAATATTCGTAATATGGCAAAAATTTCATTTTAGGAAAATTTGAAAAGGTGATTTTTTTGGAGCGGGTCGGTGTCCTATTCACCTAAAATATATAGTATATTTTTTTGGGGGGTCAGCTTCACCTTCATTTGAAAACATCTCCTATAAAAACCTAGGTGATTCACCGGGTAGTATACCTCAAGTAGCTTACCAAATTACCAATACTGTGAAGTTTGAACTCGCATACTCTTAAGCACCAAGAGATTATTGTTAGCTTGTGAGGGTTAGTTGTTGATGCATGCAGGGACATAGTTGACGTGCGACAAAGAGTTATTACATGCGCGACAAGGAGATATTGCAGACACGTGAAAAAGAAATAGGTTTGATGCGCGACAAAGAGAGTTGATGCATGACAGGGGCATAGCAGTTGACGCATGACAAAGGTAGAGTTGATGCATGATAGTAACTTCAGACGGTGGACACGTGACATGGCATAGGCGGTTGACACACAACAAGTGTAGATTTGATGCATGATAGAGACCTCAGATAAGGGACACATGACAGAGACCTCAAACAATGGACAGAGTTGCTACTTGGTTCTTTTGCTGATGCAGGACTCTCTTTAGAATAATGGAAGGTGCTAGCTCAAAGAATGTGAAGAACCTGAAAGTAAGTAAGAAATCTCAGAAATCAATCTTTAAGTATTTTGGAAACTCTGTGGATACAGATATTGAAAATACCAACCATATAGATGCCACCACAAAGAATCAGAATACTGACTGTGTGGAAGGTATTATTAAGGTGGACATGCATTTTGCATAGTATCAAAGTCAAACAAATGAAACCTATGATAATATGCCATATCTTGAAGATATTGTTCTTGTTGGGGTGCAGCTAGAAGTGCATCAAGATATCACACATACAAATACTTAGCAAAATGGAACATAGAAATCAAATTCAAACTCCGGTCCAAGAAAGAGGAAACCAGGTGATTGTGATATTGCTCAAAATTCTACTCAAAAAAGTAAAGCATTGAAAACAAACAAGTATATATGGACCATTAGCAGGACATAAAAGTTTGATTGGGCAGCTAAATTTTTGTTTATTGAACCTGTACAATCATCTAATTCTGAAGAGATCCCATCTGAATGTACATGTACAATATGTACATGGAAATTGGGAAAGCAACAAAAAATGCAACTGAAGCTGGACACTATAGAAAAACATTGTGGAAAACAATATTTGACTGTAACGGGGGCAGATGGCCAGAAAATCAAAACACATAGGTGGAAAACTGAAAAAGAATGCATGCATGTTAGATACACAGTGGAATATGAGGTAGAGCAGAAAAAACACAGACATCTCTTGGAAAAGGGAGGAATGATCACATCGCATATTGGTAAGATGAAAGAAACAAATCTACATGCAAAATTCATACAATTCTCTACTCTATTTCACATACTAAAAAAAGGAAGACCGATTTCAGATTTCCTCGATTTCAAAGTTTTGTATCAATTTATTAGAATGCTAAATGTACCTCAGTCTCATTGATCTGAAAGTAGTGGATGGGAAATGGAAAAATGCCTTTCGATTATAGAGAAGGAAGACTTGAAAGAGAATGTAAAAAAGAAAAGTTTATCTCTCTTTCAATTGATGAAGTGACAACAATCAACAACATTGCATGGGTATGTATCCACATCTATACTTTAGAAAATCATATAAGGACACCTCATTTGTTGGGTGTTATGAAAATGGTTGAAAACTATAATGCCGAAAACCTACATAAAATAGTTGTTTCTCATTTGAAAGATATTGCTGGAATGAATGATTATGAAATTGCTATGAAGTTGGTATGCGTTGGAGTAGATGGTGCATCAGTCATGTAGGGTCACTAAACAGGGTGTGTGTTAGATTACAAACAACAGTGGCCCCATATATGTTACCAATTCATTGTATGGCTCACATAATGAATTTAGCATATAAAATGGTAAGAAACCACAAAATTGTTGCTAAATTAGAAGACCTTATAAGAGAAATTCATGCCTATATGTCAAGCAGCCCAAAGTGATTTCTCGAGTTCTAGAAATTTGCAATTGGAATTATAGATGGCAAAAAACTTCTGAAGGATGTCGAGACTAGATGGATCTCTTTGTATGAACTGCATGCAGAGTTCATGAGGAGTATCCTTCGTTGGTTGGTTTCATGCACAAATACCATCATGAAGTTGATAGGGCGAGGGACTTGTTGTTCGTTTAACTGATTTGGAGACATTGCTTACATTGGTTGGTATTCTTCCAATGTTAAAGGAGATCAATACATTGATGAAGCATGCATAGGGAAGATTAATCTATATTGTGGATTTTATACGGATGAGAAAAATGGTATGTCAAAGTCTTGATATATTATACTATTCCCAAGATAGTTTTGATGCACTGTTTTGAGAATTGGAAAGCTTTATTAGATCTTAAAAATCCTAGCACCTTTTTGAGATTTAATATCCATGATCACCTCTGCATCACTATTAATGGGAGGGAAATACCACTACACATTTTGCAAAAACATCAAGATATTACAGGATCGGAATGAGAAGATGTTCCCGTGACATGTAATCTCTTTGAGTCTATTATAGTTGAAACAAGAATAAAGCTTAAAAAAATTTCAGAAACCTTGTCATCAGAAATTAGGGAATGTTTCTGTAAAGATAAAATTCTAGAAGCCATGGGTGTGATGAATCCTAATTTTTGGAATACTGAAGGTGGCCGTGCAGACTTTGTCAGAAAGCATTTCCATAAATCCATGGGTACAATAATGGAACAATTTACAAAGACTTCAGAGCTCAAGGGTATGGAAATCAAAGGTATACTGAATGCTGATTTATTAAAGTTTCAATCAACAAATTTTGCAACAACAATGAGGAACCAATATAAAATTTTAGATGAACCTTCTAAAAGTGGTGCTATTACAAGGCTGTGGCGAGGAATCTATCAAAGTTCTATCTTACAAGAAGATATCAGTGAATATTTCAGATTATATGAGTTATGCCAAACAATGATTTTGGGGTCTGTGGAGGATGAAAGGGTTTTCAGTGCATTATCATTTATAAAATCAAAACTGAGAAATAGGTTGGATAAAAATATGGAAAGTTACATGAGGTGTTATATGTTTCTCGATACTCCATTGAAACCTTTCCGTTTAATGAGCAATTGCACATTATAATTCCCTTTGTGAAACAAGAGGTGTGAATAATACAGCTACAAGTACAAATATTCCCAACCTTGAGAGTGTAATTGGCTCATCATCACATTCTATAGAAGACAACATCGAGTTTGATGAAGCTATTGATAATGGATTGTTTCAACTTTAAATAGGTATCTTCTTTATCTTAATCTTATTGTTTGTCACTTTACATTTTTTTCAGCTCTTGTTATCATTAAAGATGTTACAGGTCTATATATTTAAATTTATTTAACTACAATCTTTTTATTTATTTTTGAAAACGTGGGTTGACATCCATCTAAGGAAGCTGGTACTTCTCGGGACTGACAATGTTAGGAAATTCACCCATCTATCTACTAATCCATTTCTCGTGTTGAGTTTTCTTAAAACACAGATCTAGCACATTACCAGTGGTAGTGATGATTTCAACTTTAAATAGGTATCTTCTTCACCTTAATCTTATTGTTTGTTACTTTACATTTTTTCAGCTCTTGTTATCATTAAAGATGTTACAGGTCTATATATTTACATTTATTTAAATACAATATTTTTTTTTTTGAAAATGTGGGTTGACATCCATCCGAGGAAGCTGTTACTTCTCGGGACTGACAATGTTAGGCAACTCACCCATCCACTAATCCATTTCTCGTGTTGAGTTTTCTTAAAACAAAGATCTAGCACATTACCAAGTGATGATGATTTCAACTTTAAAAGGTATCTTCTTCACCTTAATCTTATTGTTTGTTACTTATACATTTTTTCAGCTCTTGTTATCATTAAAGATGTTACTGAGTCTATATATTTACATTTATTTAAATACAATATTTTTATTTTTTGAAAATGTAGGTTGACATCCATCCGAAGAAGTCAGTGTTACTTCTCGGGATCGACAATGTCGGAAACTCACCCATCTATCTACTAATCCATTTCTTGTGTTGAGTTCTTTAAAAACGAAGATCAGAACATTCAGTGATGATTTCAATTTTAAATAGGTATCTTCTTCACCTTAATCTTATTATTTTTTACTTTACATTTTTTCAACAATCTTGTTATCACTAAAGATGTTACAAGTCTATATATTTACATTTATTCAAATACAATCTTTTATTTTTTTTTGACATCCATCCGAGGAAGTTGGTACTTCTCGGGACTGACAATGTCAGGAAACTCACCCCTCTATCTACTAATCCATTTCTCGTGTTGAGTTTTTTTAAAACAAAGATCTAGCACATTACCATTGATGATTTCACAACAATCTAATACACAAGAGGTAAGTTAAACCCTATCATATTTGCAATTATGTTTAATTTCTTACCAGTGATGATTCTTTCTTGATTTCTTACAATTATGTTTAATTTATTTTTTATATTTGCAAAATGCTTTGATATATTTTTTTAACTGTGGGATAAAATGACAATTGAATTTTACAGAGGAAGATATTTCTATACTATACAATTCATAATCCATGATACATTATACAATTTATAATATACGTCCACATAAAATTCATCATCATCCATATATATCATATCATCACCATATCATTATCATAATCCTAAGTCCTGACACTACATTTTTAAAACAATTCATAATCATATCATTACAAGTATATCCGTTCTAATTTCATCTATATCCATTCTAATCATTAATGTCATCTATATCCATTATAATGACATTATGATCATATCATTACAAGTATAGAGAAGAAGAATTATCTTAAAACAAGTTTAAACATGTCTAGAGAAGAAGAATTATCATGCTTGAAGCTAAATCTACATCAACATTAAACTGATCATTATCCATATATATCATATCATTATCGTCATTCATCATATTTCATCATCATCTATCATCATTCGATGTTTGTAAAACAATTATCCATTATCATCATTCATCATCTACGTCCACATACAATTCATGATAATCCAAGTAAACAAGAAACATACATCATCATGATTCATCCCCATCTAATGCAATCACCATTAAGAGTAAACCAAAAAGCATAAACTCCATATCAAATCCATATGCAATCAAAATTAAAGATTATATAGTATTTCAAATTTTAAAAGGCTATCAAATCCATATAATTAAATTCAAATACCATACTCAATATTAAAAGTTTCCACACTCAATATTTAAAGTTTCCACAATAATAAAAGTTTCAAGTTTTCAACCCTCTTTTACTTTATCCATTTCTACTCATGTGCTCCTTTCCCCAATGGTTTCTTCCCCTATGGCTGTACCCCTTTCCCCAACAAAGTAGAAATAACCCCAGAACTTATAAGATCTTCCAGTAGCACTATCCAAATTTTTAAAAATTCTTTCTTCTTGATTTGTCGCATCTCCATGCGACAACAAATTTGGATCAGCTGTTGCCTTAGCTTTGAATAATATTTCAGGGTCGAAGCCATGCTCTTTAATTATCCGCTTTAGTGTATTGTTTTGTTTGTTAACCAAAACAATATTTTCCTTCAAATTCTTTCTTTGTGAGATAAATTTTTCTTCGTTGTTTCCAAGTGAAATTGGAATACCTTTGCTTGACTCTTCAAATTTTCATATTTCAACTGCACAAAAAGAGTAATGTCAATTCAACATATTACTAAAAAATGAAAATTTCAAATTAACAAGAATGATTGTTTGAAAGTGATAGTACTTACAACCGCTCTATCTCTCTCGGCATTTGCAATTGCTACCAGATCCTTGTCCTTAGACCATTTGTTAAAATATGTCTAGGCCTCGGCACTAATATTTTCTAATTTGTTTAATGACTTATCCAAAATTTCATCTTTATAGTTTTTGTTATACGTGACAGTCCCACTTCTTACTTGGGTAAGTAAGGAATCCATCTTCACGCAGCAGTTCATTTACGGACTACATGTATAAACTATCCCTTTGCCAATAATTTTCATAACGACTAATAATCTCATTGATAAGAACTTTAGCCCTTCTCTCCCATTCTATAAGCTGATTGATATGAGGTAGAATAAACTCACTGACATGGGATTGACAATCATAACCAATTAAGTTTTCCAAAGGAAAAGGTAGCAACTATTCACTATCTGAATCTGATGAAGATGATCTTGCTAGAGAAGTATGGGGGATTTTGGCAAGATCAACTGCTACTTGTTTCTACCTTTGGGTGGCCTGATCCTGTTTGTGATAAAATTAATCAAGATTCAGATAAATAAATTTAAATTGAAATGTAATTCAATATTGTAAAGCATATTTAAATTGAAGTATACCTGCTGGCCTTGAATCATCTCACGGGTATTGAAAAAACCAGTTGGGTCATTGCTATCAATGCCCAAATAATCTTCATCTAAATTTATATTATTCAAAATCGATATGCCTATTGCACTAGGCAAGCCACCAAGTGAGAGCGTTGGAATTTAAAAGGAGGAGGCAATGTTTAGTGTCCCGCTAGGGGCCGGAGCAATTGGCATGCGTTTACCAATGTTCTTTTTCATTGTTCCTCTGGTTGGCATTTTAAAAATGATTGGTTGAGTGGGTGTTGGTGCCACTGTTTGATCAGAAGGACTGCAATGTGCTGAAAAGTACAAGAAAAAACATGAAAAATAGGAAAACAATCCAAAAAGGAAAAAACTATGAAATTAAATGTACTATTGAAAAGTTGTACCTTGTTGTCGAGGGGTAGTTTTTCGTGGTGCTAAGGGTGGCCATGTAGGAGTTGTATTTAGTGGTTGTTCAGAAGATACGAATGCATGTCTGTATGGAGTGAGTTGGGGAAGAAGGTTGAGTTTCCAAAACACAAGTATGGTCCAAAGTCCCTGCAATGTCATCAACATTAAATGTTATGTCAATTCATTTGGTTAAAATTTAAATTGAAAAATAAATATACAAATTTGGAATTTGTAAATAATATATGAGAAGGTATTACTTCTCTGGCATTTAACGAGTTCAAATTGTTGAGGGTTTAGAGAGGAGTGAGCTTCCATTTTAGATTGGGAGTCTCCCAAAGCCTCAACATGTTGTTGGCCTCTTCCTCTTGATAACACCTTTTTTGGGGAAGGGCTTCAATAAATCTTCTCTGCAAAACATAAATTGTTAATAACTGTGCAGTGTAATGTCGAAAATTGAAATACAAACTAAATAGTTTATACCTATTGTTCTTCAAATGGAATTGACAACTTCATCAACTCCTCGTCAGTGCAAGTAGGAATTTTTTTATCTTTTAAATTTAAAAGTGCCTCATAATAAAGGCCAAGGAGATAGTTTGTGGAATAAATGATAGGTTTTTCTGAAAGTTTTGAATTTGTTATGTCAGTTCTTTTTTTTTTATAGATAGGTGCACCAATCAAATTTTTGTTTTGAGATAGTGGCAACTATGTATGCAATGGCCCAATTTGTATGTCTGTTTTCCGACCTGCAAAACTATTCTTGATTGAAAAAAATGAAATCATTGTAGCAAGAAAGTGGTGTGTAATTGATTGTGTATCGACACCATGCTTTGATTTATTGACATGAGCAACAAATGCCAAACTTTGAAAATTAATATAAATTTATAACACCAAATTGTATAAAAATAGAAAAAAATGATGAATTAAAAGCGAATTATACTTACAATCAACATGGAAATCGAACGTTGATTCGAGAAATTTCTTATCTTCTTCCAGGAGTGTTTCCTTCGTTGTAAAAATTGGTAAATTTATGAACAGAAGGCCCGTAAACCGATGGATGTCATTTGCTTCGATACTGAATTGGAACATTCGGCCATCGTTCAAAGTCACATAAAAAAGTTCGTCCTCTAAATTGTAGGATGAGAGAAGGTAATTCAAAATATTTGGATCTATTTTGAAATGGGGCATATCAATGAGCCCTGTAAACTCACACGCATCCATCAAATCTTTATATTCGGAAGACATCTTTAAAACAAGTATGGATGTGAGGGCACAAGGGATTCCTGTAGATGATCTTGACCATGGATTGGACTGGATTCTCTTCTTGATTTTTTCCTGAGCTTGCGGTTGGGAAGCATGTGAAGTCGACATTATAGTTGTGCTTGCGTCTTTGACAATGAGGGATACCTGTAAAAAAATCAAGATCCAAAAGCGTAAACGATAAAATGACCAACGGGAGGGTATTTATAGGCCAAATCATGCATCAATGGGATCTGTTGATGTCGTCAATGGGATCTATTGACACATGTCAATGGGTTTTATTGACGTGCATCAATGGGCTCTCTTGACACGCGTCTGAGAGGGAATTGACGTGCATCAACAGATCCCATTGACACACGTCAATAGAGGCCATTGACACACGTCTATAGATCCCATTGACGCGCATCAACAGAGGCCATTGACACGCGTCAACAGAGGCCATTGATGTGTGTCAATAGAGTCCATTGACGCACATCAATAGAGGTGATTGATGCATGTCAATAGAGGCCATTGACACACGTCAACAGATTCCATTGCGTGTGTCAAAGAGTCCATGACACGTGTCAATGGGATCTATTGATGTTGTCTTGACATGCATCAAGGATGGTTATTGATGTCGTATTGTCGCGCGTCAATGGTGCAACCATGTCTGGAACTCTGATTTCTCGGCTCAAAAACTAGGTGAAAATTCAATTTTGGAATACTATCAAATTTGCCTTTCACTGAAACTAGTTCCGGGGATATTCACCAGGTATTTTCCACCTACAATTTTATAGAGGTGTCTTAAAATGAACCCTGGATGGATTCCCTTTGCTCCTCATTCATATCCTCCATATGTTTGAGGACCCCCTCTAAGTACACCATCTTCTGTTCCATTCTTTGAAAATAATGGGATCACCCGCACAATCATTCTTCCTGGAAGCGATGGCTTCCCCAACACCTCCCTCATTATTGTCTCTGTCATTTCCATCCCCCTTGGGATAATTTTACCCTCTTTCATCTTAGTAAGACATTCCACCAGAGTAATGTCATCATCCTCGTCTTGCTCCTCTGGTCGTGACCAAAGGGTGATCCAAAACCGGCTTGCCATTCTTGAACAAAAGAAGAATCAAGCCCTCATGAAGGGGCAACTCAGCTTTCTTGTTTTGGAATGCCATCAGTGAATTCGAAAGAGAGGTAGCTAGGAAAAATGGAATACTGACCATAAACTTATGATGGAACATGTTGAGGAAGGTCATGTGATGGGTATAGATTTTTCTATACTTACCCTCCAGCGTGATATACTTCATAACTTGAAGGTAGACATCCTTCCAGATTCTAGGAATACACGAGCATGCAATGCCATCAGTGAAGAAAAAACAAGTCTCCTTGCCAACAAAAAATGCTCAATCTCGAGGTCTCTACGGGTTCTTTCCTTGTAGATTTTTAATCCATCCATCTTCATTTCAGTCACCTTGGCAATATTGGACTCTGAGACCTCGACCTCCACACCCTGGATAGTAAAAACCCCTTCTTTCCAAGCAAGGCCGAAATCCTTGGATAGAGTAGGGTCGTGACCATGTAATTTAGCAATAAAATTACTAAAACCACCCACTTTAATCTTGTTCCATAGATCCTTGTTGCTCTCTTCCATGTTTCGACTTGGTGGGTTCCACGTGAATCTGTCACCACCCATCTACACTATTTCAAGGTTGTCATTCCAGCTAACACTTTTCATAATCCACAAACTAATCTCCTATCCGAGATCGAAGCCCTGAAACAATGATTTTTGTATAAACTATCTTGGTGCCTAAAATGCTTGCCCGCTCGTGCCGGCATCATGAAACTTAGCACCTTTTATCATTAATGATTTCATCATTAATATTAGAGGGTAATCTCTCCCCTTTTGCAACAAATTTTGTGAATTCATTACAAAGGAATACCACGTTGGCCATCTTGTCGCACATTTATTTCCTTGCCTCAAAGTATGATTGATAGATATCTTGTCAAATAACTTTAGCAATTTCTTGATATCTTGAATGATATTTTTTATCGGCCAGTTGATCTTACTTCTATTGAGAAGAGAATTTATAACAATTAAGGAATCATCTTCAATCTAAATTTCCTTAAGGCCTTCTTCCTTAGCAACTAAAATATGCCAAAGGAGGGCTCTAGCTTCACCCATGTTATTAGTCCGCTTACCTGGGGTCTAGCATAGACATATAACCAATCACCCTCACATGATAACATGGTTTATATGTGAAAAGATATGATTTCAAAAGGAATTTATTATTCTACACGTATATAAGTCATGAAGGAAGGTAGATAAACTTCATCATCATATATATACATAGGAAGGTGGGAGTGTGTTCTAGTAACAATGTACTTTTGATTAAAATTAAAATATATCTAAATTAGTTACACTTATAATATATCTACATTTGTGACTTTGAGTTTTTTTTCGGAAAAGTTTTTAAATACATATTAAAAAAATAAGAAATTTTCATAGATAAAGCAGTTATTTTTCCCGAATAGGTCTATTTATGTAAATGTAAGTGTGTGTGTCTATATATATATATATATATATATATATATATATATATATAGTATATATGTATGTGTGTATGTATGTATGTATGTATGTATGAGTAAATGTGTGTGTGTATTGTATGTATATTTTTATATGAGTAAATGTTTTATATTGTAAACAAGGATCATTTTGAAAATTTGTAATTAAAATACGCATGGTGTAAGTTGAATTTGTATGTAAAATAAAGGTGTGTGTATGTGTGTGTGTGTGTGTGTGTGTGTTTATATATATGTATATGTATATGTATATATATATATATATATATATATATATATATGTGTATATATATATATATATGTGTGTGTATGTATGTGTGTGTATATATACATGTGTGTGTGTGTATACATGTGTGTGTGTGTGTGTGGTGACATGGTTCTTTCTTCATCAAAAGAATGAATATTAGAGATTTAGGAACTAAATAGTACATCTAGGATAAAGACTCATAATATAGGACAAAGCCACGAGATCAAAGGCAAATAGAAAGCAGAGAAAGACAAAACCCAACATAGGCATGAACAAAAGAAGTGTCTTTTGATTAATTTGTGGGAGAGATATTTATTGTACTTAATCAAATGTATATGGTGTGCCACATGAGACAATAGATATATGCATTGTGATATAAGATTTGTGTGGTGAAAAAGAACATTACTTAAGATATATAGAATAGAGAGATTATATGTGTGTATGAGACTAATGTAATCTATTTGAGATATCAATAAAGATTGATGTTTGGAGCAAATATTGTTAATTGATTTTACATTCTTTCTGTTCACAAATTAGATTAGTTTACTTTTCCCTTGCACATCCTTAAAGAAGGGAAAGCTTCTTAACCCTCGCAATCACATTGGGGCTTAAGGTCAACATTTGGTGTTTGAGTTGAGGTTTGTTTTATTAGTCGGATGTTTGGAAATATCTCACCATAAAGGTATATGAAACCAATACTTGAGAGGATTGAATATTGGTGGGAAAATCAAATTAATATATTTATTAAAGGAGAAGTAAAGAGACTCAAAGCATCATATAAAGAAACTGAGGTAGAAGTATTTTGAGAATATGGAGAGGAATTTTTGTCTCACGTCCCACATTTAGTTTGGTCTTATATATTGGCACTTGCTAAAAGAATAGAGTGGTCGTCGATAAATTTGAGAAAACCTTTTGAGTGGACTCAGGAGAAGTTAAATATACTCACAAACCTTGAAAAACCCTAGACTAAAGCAATTGATTACTTGTTCGACACCACATTATATTCTTATATAATTAATTGGGCCATAAAAGGTTGGACCAACTTTTATTATAAGAAAATGAAGTTTCAAGTGGAGAAAGTGTAATGCCACCTAAAGTATCCCACTTGAAACCTAGAACAACCTAGGTTTAGTTAGAAGAACTAAGGAATAATTAATTTTATTTTTTAAAGTGTTCCCATCAAAATTCCCGAGTCCATTACAACAGTTATAAAAAAATTCTACAAAACACTAAGAGAGAAAAATTCATCCTTAGCGCAGATAGATTATCTTCTTGCGGGGTGGAAATAAATTTCCCGGGCGCGGAAAGTGGGCGTGAGAAGAAAATTTCCTTCCAAGCATAGAAGAATAGGTGTAGAAGAAACTCTTTTCTCCTAGGCATGAAAGATGGGCATGGAAGAGACTCTTGTTCTCCTGGGATCACAAGACGGGTGAGGAAGAGATTCTCTTTCTCCCAGGCACACAAGACAGCACGCAAGAAGCTTTTCTTCTTTTTCAAACATTAGGAGGCCATAACTTTGGATAGGGAACTCTGTTTTAGGAAAATGAGGACTTTTCAGAAAGCTCTCGATGTCCTCTTTGCATAAAAACCTTAATAATTTATTTTTGATAAATTTTAAAGAGTCAATTTTGAGAAATTGCTCTATAGGATTATAAAATGAAAATTGTTAACATTTGACTTATAAATTTTATTCAATTGGACCTCTTTCCTTTCTCAACATTCCAAACAGACATGGAAGGTTTCTCTTAGAGGAATTTAGGATGGATTTCAAGGGTTAATTTGTTTGATGGATTTACAAATCAAGATTTCCAATTTTACACAAAGCAAGAAGTCTACAATTTTACCTTTTCTCGATCTGAATGGTTCTTTAAAAGTTTCTTAAGTATTTTAGTTTGGTTGGGGTCATTTTGATCTTGTAAGATCAATTTGATATTTCATTTTTTCTTTTAGATGTTGCAGGGTCATTCTGTTCAATTTTCTGTTTAATAATTGCTAGTATGAAAATTATCTAACTGAGCTCAAATTCAAATAGATTTATTTACATTTACCAACTTTAAACTATGAATTCATTCCAACCCAATCTAACATATTAAGGTGATTCAAACAAGGTATTCAAATTCACTTTACAATTTCGATTTTCAAAACATTCATCTCTAAAGAATAGAAGAGCACTATGACATTTCTTCATACGTATTCACTTTTACCATATTTCCAACAGAGATTTCAAAATACATAAAAAAATTAGATTTCAATACCTAATAACGCCCTTTGCGAAAATTAATACAAGTTTTTATTGATTCAAAAAGATACCTTTATGACTTCTTCTTTCATTCCTTCAATTACATTATACATAATGTAGTTTCTTTCTTATTCATTAAAAACAAAAACAAAAATTACATCTCTTTTACATTTTGAATGAAATTTTATAGCCAATACAAAACATCTTTCCATCACAAATAATATACAAGGTCATCCACTTCAAAGTAGGAAAGGGTTACAATAAGAAATAGTCTCAACAAGGACTATTAAACTTGTCTTTTTCCTCTGCTCCAGAACAACAACATGAAGATCCTCCATTTATTTCAATTTTGATCACAACAAAAGTAGGGGAAAGGCAACGCTCTCCACCCAACTAAGACATCCAATGAAAGGAGAATCCATCCTTCTTCATTGGCCCCGAGCCCCAACCACAATGTAATAAGAAATGTATTTCTACTCAAGGCAACAACAGGTTCTTTAAAATTTTCTTAAGTATTTTAATTTGGTTGGGGTTGTTTTGATCTTACAAGATCAATTTGATATTTTATTTTGTCTTTTAAATGTTATACGGTCATTTTGTTCCATTTTACGATCAATAATTTCCAATATGAAAATTATCTAACAGAGCTCAAATTTGAATAGATTTATTTACATTTACCAAATTTAAACTATGAATTCATTCCTACCTAATCTAACATATTAAGGTGATTCAAACAATGTATTCAAATTCCACATTATAATTTTGATTTTCAAAACATTCATATCTAAAGAACAAAGCACTATGACATTTCTTCATACATATTCACTTTTCATCTTTCCAACAAAGATTTCAAAATACATTCAACAATCAGATTTCAATACCTAACAATGCCATTTGAGATAAGTAATACAATATTTTATTGATTTGAAAAGTTTCCTTTACGACTTCTTATTTCATTCCTCAATTACAATATACATAATTTAGTTTCTTTCTCATTCATTCAAAAATAGAAAACATAGTACATCTCTTTTACATTTCGAATCACAACTTCCATAGCCAATAGAAAACATATTTCCATCAAAAATAAATAAAATATCATACACTTCAAAGTGCGAAATGGTTACAATATTAAATAGTCTCAACAAGGATTTGTAAAACTTGTCTATTTCCTCTGCTCTAGAACAACAACATGAATATCCTCCATTTATTTCAGTTTTGATCACAACAAAAGTAGGGGGAAAGACAATGCTCTCCACCAAACCAAGACATCTAATGAAAGGAGAATCCATCCTTTTTCATTAGCCCCGAGCCCCAACCACAATGTAATAAGAAATGTGTTTCAACTCATGGCAACAACAGATTCCACATCAAAAGGAAATCTTTCAACATGCACATTTCACATCAAAAAAATCAGTCCAAAATAGAATGTAGTTTTTAACTACATTAAGACATAAAAACAAAACTCAAGCTTCATCATGCAATCCAAAGGAGCACGAAACTATGGGGGATGCTACTTATGCCTCCCAAAGGGGAAATGGGTATCACCACCTGATTACAAACCACCAAAATGTAGTATAAAAAACCCCGACATGCTCATATGCCTCCCACAAGTACCCCTTATTCTTCACATTTCCTTATGCCTCCCAAACCTCTTATGGCACCCCATAATGAGTAAATAAATGCAAGCTATTTATTTTTAAGGTGGAACCTAAATCCCAACTCCCTCCACACTTATACCTCCCCAAAACACTTATGCCTCCCGAGAAAAATACCCCATAGCCTTCTCCTACACCATTCCTAGACCATCTACCCAACAGCCCACAAACATGCTAAAACATTCACAAAAATAACATTCAACCATTCACATATATAGTAATGTGTAAAGAAAGAAGAGAGGGCATCTCCTACCTCTCCATGATGGAGTTTGTTCTAAGTTCAAAACAACAATCTCTTCCAATGAAAGTAATTCAAAAGTCATCCAAGCACAAATATTCAACAATCTTCAAACTTCTACAAAGCAAGAGCTCTCCAAAAAAAAAAATAAGTCGCCTAATAATAGAAATGCAAAAGTGAAGCAACCCAAAAACAAGCTAAGGAATTTTGATAAATAGAAGATGTAAGAGAAGAGGATGAAGCTGGATCCATGTAGGATGCCACTTCACACATCCCCAACCCCAAGAAAAATTCAACTTCAATCTCACGGGCATATTAAATAAGTGGGTGAATAATATGATAGTTTTAATTACACACTCAAATCAAACCCACTTCCCATAAGGACTGAAATTTAAAACATGAAGAAAGTTCAATTCAAACATACCACTTGACTTACAAAAATGCATAAAGAAAATTTAAATTTAACTCTCTAACCATAGGAAATGTTAGTATACAAATTCAAGAGGTTATGAGAGAAGTTTAACTTGTCCCACAATCCTCCAAAATCAGCCTCCAAGGACAAATTCAAATTTCAAATATGGTGAAGTGTTTCATACTCCAAAATCAGCTTACATATCTCTTACATATTACTTACACATTTCTTACAACACTTTAATTCAAGGACAATAACTCTATTAATTACTTTCTTATGACATATTTTAATTAATTAACTTAACAACATGATGATTCATAATATTAACACACCATTTAATAAATAATAAAAAGGTCAATGCACCACAAAATAAACACATATAAACATTAATAAATGGACCAAATAAAAGAAGTACTTAAAATCCCTTGGTCACATTTAAAGGTGATCCCCCGTGGGAATCCCTAACAAACAAACAAACACATAGAAATATAGTTGCCATGGTGACCTTGTTGAATTCATCTAGAATTTCAAAGTGGTTAGTCTCAATCCCCGATGTTTGTTATGATATTTTAAACATACAAAATAAAAATACCTCCTTCATCCTCATAGCCATATCTCCGAACATCCAAATGAATATAAATATAATTTCAATATCATCAATATATATGTGAATCGGGACAATCATCAAGACAATCAGCAATATCACTCACAATTTCATCCACAACTATATAATCATCAATTTTAATTCAATTCTCATTTTCTAGGTCTACTCAAAATATCCAAATATCATAAGTCAAACAACATCCAAAATATAACCATGTCAAACAAGTATATCAACATCACTATCTAAAATGTCTCTAATAATCATCACGCATCATATAAGAATCAAAGTCAATAATAATCCATGATCGAACATCTAACATCATACTAAATCAGAACTATAATAATGTTCATGATATAGTCAACAATGTCATGATCAGTATCAAAAGGTGTCAAAGGGAAATGGGTACTACATTCCCTTCTCCTTAGAATGGACTTCCTCATAGAATTCACTTGAACGGATGGGGAAACTGAAATAACAATGTAGCATCCTCACAAGTAGCTATAGTCTCGTCATATCTATCCCACTGCACTCGCACTTTGATCAATCTCTCTACCTCAAAAGGCCTAGGGTCCTACTATCTATAATGCAAACGGGATCAACCATCACTTGCCCCCGATCCCGCACCTGCAATGAGGTCCAATCCAAAGACATGAGAAGGATTTTTAATGTATCTCCTAAGCACAGAAACATGAAACACATCATGTACGTGAGAAAATCTAGGAGACAACGCTAGACGGTAGACCAAAGGGCCTATATGCTCCAAGATCTCAAAGGACCAACAAATCTAGGAGCTAACTTAGAACCTTTTCCATAACAAATAGGGATCTTATGTGGTCCGAAAAGAATGAACACCTTCATGCCCACATCAAAACTATAGTCAGTCAATGCCGATCTACATACTTTTTCTACCTATCCTATGCCTCTGCAGTCTTTTCTTATCAAAACCACATGTTGTTCCATGTCTGTAACAAAGGCGGCATAAGAGAAACCATGTCCTCTAACCCGTCCCGGTTAAGAGGTGTCCTAGACTCTCTGCCATACAAAACTTGAAAAGGAGCCATGCCTATAGAACTATGAAAACTATTATTTTAGGAAAACTCCACCATTACAAGTACTCCTCTCATGTCGATTGATGATCCATAACATACATCTTGAGCATATCCTCTAAAATTTGATTCACCTACTTGATCTGTCCATCTATCTCAGGGTGATATGTTATGCTAAATTTCATCCTCATCCTCCCGAGGGCGTGTTGCATGGTAGTCAAAAATAGGAAGTACACAAGGGATCATGAGTCACAAATGATCTTCTATGGAATCCCATGTAACTTTGACGATCTCATCTAGATAAACCCATGTCATTACACTAGTTATATAAGTGGTCTTCACCGAAGAAAAGTGCACCACTTTTTTCAATTTATCCATCATGACCATGATGGTGTCATGGTGATATCCCGACATCGTGTTTGAAAAATGAAGTCCATGGAAATGGTGTCCCATGTCCACTCCAAGTATAGCATGAGGAAAGAGAAGGCCGGCTAGATGTCGATGCTCGGCCTTCACTTTTACGGCACTCTAAACAACATGACACAAACCGAGCCAAGTCTCTACAAATTCCTCTCTAGTGGTACATTTGTCCCAAAGTAGCATGCATCTTCTTCACCCCATGATTGTCTCTCGAATAGGGTACATGATGTGCCTCTGTCAAGATGTCCTGCCTCAAGCCTCCATCACTGGGAACATAAATCCGACCTCTGCACCTGAGAATTTCATCTGCCTCTAATGAGAAACCATCAAAATTCACCTCAAGGGGTCTCTGGGAATCGATCTCTAATCTAGCTGCAATGTACTGTTTGTCAAGAGAAGCATTGTAGAATCCTACTCCGTAAATTTGTGCCCACTAAAGTGGCCATAGCCACATGTCTCCTTCTGCTAAGATTTTCTACAAAAAAATCTCCTTCCCCTTCACATTCTCTTCTCCATATCATACTCAAAAAGAAACTTCATCCTATGTCATTGATGAGCATTGAGATTGGGCTACATGAAGAGGTGGCGAAGAATCAAGTGATCTATCCTGAGTGTGGATCTCTGCCAAGAAGAAAGTGTCTCCATCAAACCAAGGCATGAACCACTAACGCAAGCTCAAGATCATGAGTCGGATAATTAAGCTCATAATATTTGAGTTTGCGAGACTCAAAGGCCACTACTCTACCCTTGTGCATCAATACACCTCAATTCCTACCAAAGAAGCATCTATGCATACAAAAACTCACCCCTGTGGATTGGCACTACAAAAATGTGTTTTATCATGAGGTAAACCTTCGGTGTCTTGAAGGCCTACTCACATCTATCTAACCAAACAAACTTCTTCCCTTTCCATTGAAGAGAAGTGATGGGGTGCGCAATCCGAGAGAAGTCTGAACAAATATCCTATAATAACCTGCTAATCCCATGAAGTTGTGCACTCTGTCACACTAGTGGGTGTTGGTCAATCCATAATAGCTCGAATCTTAGAAGGATCAACTATAATACCTTCCCCAGAAATGATGTGACCTAAATATTGTACCTCTGTCTGAAAGAATGCACACTTCTCTAATTTCCCGTAAAGTTGCTGCTCACAAAGACACTAAAGAACTTGGCGAAAGGTGCCCCTCATGCTCCTCATGTGTACGTGAGTAAATCAAAATGTCATCTATGAATATGAGCATGAAGAAATCTAAGAAATTCCTAAATACCCTATTCATCAAACTCATAAATACTACGGGGCATTCGTCGAAACCAAAGGCACCACTTTGTTAACTCATAGTGTCAATATCTCATACAAAAAGTGGTCTTATGAATATCTACCTCCTTAATCCTCAAATGATGGTATCGACTTAAGATCAATCTTAGAGAAAATTGTGGTCTCCCTTCATCTAATCAAACAAATAATCTATGCGAGGAATGGGATAATGATTCTTGATCGTTACCTTGTTCAGGTTAGGTGGTAATAAATACACAAATGAAAAGATCTGTCCTTATTCTTCACAAAAATCACTAGTGCACCCCAACGGGATATGCTAGGATGGATTAGGCATTTCTCCAAAAGGCCCTCTAGCTGCAACTTGAGCTCACGAGCTCTGCGGTGTGGTCATTTGGTAAGGTACTCGTGAGATAGGCTTTGCTCCTAAAACAAGATCTATATGAAAATCAATCTCATGTGGGGGTGGTAACCCTTGTAGCTCCCCTAGAAAAGCATCAGAAAAATCGCTCAAAATGGGATGGTCATCTAGCGATGGTCCACTTGACCCATCCTCTGATCGGTCATTGATCGTAAAATGACATACATCGACAACCCGTCACACACACCGCTTAAGATGCATAGCAGAGATGGTGCGAATGGAAATAAGTATCCTAACCCCTGAAAAAAATGACTCAACTCCTAGATCATCATCAGACAGGATATGATCTTGTGGTAACAATCCATCCTGGCCCCATGTGCGAGAAAACCAATCCATACCTAAGATGACTCCATACAATCCCAAAGGAAGGATACAAAGTTTTGAGGTAGTGGTGAAAGGTCCCAAATCCACTACACACTCCTTAACTAAGGAGTCTATAGATATCTTGGCTCCATAAGCCATCTCAAAATCCCAACTAAGACCCTACCTAACTACCACTAGCTTGCATTTCTCTACTTAAGATGATGCGATAAAAGAATATGAAGAACCAAAATTAAAGAAAATGGATGTAGGATTACCACCAATGCTTCTATAGTCTTAATCATGGTACTCGATGCTTAGCCTGGCGAGTTCTCAACCATTGCATAGATATGATGACTTCACCCCATGTCACTAATGGTAGGATCTCGAGATCTATGTCTTACCCTTTTATTAGAGTTCTAAGGGCATTCTCTCAAAAATGTCCATCAACACCATAACCAAAATAACTCCCCGATCCTCTCCCATGTGTAGTAGGTCCTGGTTAGTACTCACGAGGTGCGTGGTGTGGATCCTGATGATCTAGCCGTGGTCTGCATTGCGCTCTTTACTTGTGAGCTCCTCTGACCGAGCCCTCTAGGCACCCTATTTCCCGATGGAACCCTAGGAGGAGGCCCCATACTACGACCTTTTTGTGCATCAAATATTTTTGAGACGTCTATAAGGTGGGCAAACTACTACGTTGTTGTTGTTGTTGTTGCTACGTGGTCTAAAAGATGACTATGTTGAACCCTCTCCACCACAAGGAGGAGGTACTAACCCCTTAATCTTCTATCCTACATCTATTGTATACCACTCTATAATTGGTATATAGCTTGTTGGGTCTTCCCCGAGTCTCCTATGCTATATAGGCCTTCTCAATGGCCTCCGCTAATGTCTGTGGACAATGGATCTACACTACACCTTCAATTTCTAGATTCAGGCCCCGGAATGAATCTGTGGATCCGTACCTACTCATCTTGCATATAATCAACATATTGGAGTAGATCCAAAATCTGCTCTCATACTCAACCATTGTAAGAGATACCTATCCAAAGTCATGAAACTCATCTATCCTCTACTATATGAACCTCCAAGATAAATATATTCTCTGAACCATTCCTCAAAGAGCTCCTAGTAAGCTGTCACATAATCAACATGGAGCTTCTCCTCCTCTATCCTCCACCGGAAACTAGCTCTGTCTCTCGGTAGATGGATCACATCATGAGTTTTCGTGTTTCTAGAACAAGGGCAGAGCTTGAAGCATCCGCTCAAGCTCACCAACCAGGCCTCTGCCTGAAATCCACCTAAGTCACGGAATAATGTGATGGCCGTAGCTTTAGGATCTCCTTGATGTGGTGCGAAGTTTTAGTCTGACGACCCCTAGGCCTCCCTGCATGCTCATGTCTAAGCCTAGGGCTTCAAGACCTATCTCGTGTCTTAAAACTCGGTCTCCTTCTCCCCTCTGCGGTGATTCTTCTCTAACTGACTCCATGTGGGAGTTCTCTCCTCTATGGTCCTTGCTATGTTGAGGAGATACAGAGCCTCAATTTATGTCACCCTATCATGTCCATTGAATGTGCTCCTACTATCCTACGTGTAGAGAAACATTAACATCCTGAAGTGTCTGTAAAATCCATGGTAGGATAGTTGCTACAACATGATTTGGTGGTGGTAAGTCTAGGTATATGTGAAATGACCCTCATCTTTCCGTGCCTCTGCATAGACCAAGGTGAGAGTTAGTTCTATATTCTAGGTTTTACTCATTTTTCCATGTTTACTAAGATATTCAATTTCCAAACAAAGTTGTTTTCTAAGTTTAAAAGTGTGCTAGCTTTAATATTGTACTAGGTTTACAGTTCGTGTCTCAAGTTTTCTAGTGTGCCCAAGGGTCCGAGCTTTGAACCCACAAGCTCTAATACCAAGTGTAACACCACCTAAAGTCTCCCAGTTGAGACCCAAAACAACCTAGGTTTAGTTAGAAGAATTAAGGAATAATTAATTTTTTTCAAAAGTGTTCTCAACAAAATTTCCAGTGTCCATTACAACAGTTATCAAAACATCCTACAAAACACTAAGAGAGATAAATTCATCCTTAATACAAATAGATTATATTTTTGTAGGGCACGAAAGAAATTTCCCTACACACGGAAAGTAGGTGTGGAAGAAACTCTTTTCTCCCGGGTGCGAAAGACGGGTGTAGAAGAGACTCTTGTTCTCCCGGGCACACAAGATGGGCGTGAAAGAGATTATTTTTATCCCGAGTGTGCAAGATGGGTGCGCAAGAAGATTTTATCTCTTTAGGGTGTGCAAGACTAGCATGCAAGAATCTTTTTCCTCTTTTGGGTGCCCAAGACGGGCGCACAAAAGCTTTTCATCTTCTTCAAACTTCAGGAGGCCATAAATTTTGATACGGAACTCTATTTTTGGAAAAATAGGACTTTTTCGTAAATCTCTCAACATCCTCTTTACACAACAGACTTATTAATTTAGTTTTGATAAAGTTTAAATGGTAAATTTTGAGAAAGAGCTCTACAGGCTTATAAAATGGCGGTAACATTTGACTTATAAATTTTGTTCAATTCAACCTCCATCCTTTCTCAACATGCCAAATAGACATGTAATGTTTCTCTCATAGGAATTTAGGATGGGTTTAAGGTTTAGTTTGTTTCATGGATTTACAAATGAAGATTTCCAATTTTTCACAGCAAGAAATTTGTAATTTTTCCTTTTCTCGAGCTGAATGGTTCTTTAAAAGTTTCTTAAGTATTTTAGTTTGGTTGGGGTCATTATGATCTTAAAAGATCAATTTGATATTTCATTTTGTCTTTTAGATGTTGGAGGGTCATTCTATTCAGTTTTCTAATTAATAATTGCCGATTATAGAAATTATCTAACACTAACAAAGCTCAAATTCAAATAGAATTATTTACATTTACCAACTTTAAACTATGAATTAATTCCTACCCAATCTAACATATTAAGGTGATTCAAAAAAGGTATTCAAATGCCACATTACAATTGTGATTTTAAATACATTCATCTCTAAAGAACAAAGCATGACTATGACATTTCTTCATACGTATTCACTTTTTCCATCTTTCCAATGAAATTTAAAAATACATTCAACAATAAGATTTCGAGTACTAATAACGCCATTTGAGAAGAGTAATACAATCTTTTATTGATTCGAAAAGATACCTTTATGACTTCTTTTTCATTCCTCAATTACAATATACAAAATGTAGTTTCTTTCTCATTCATTCAAAAAAAGAAAATAGAGTAAATCTCTTTTACATTTATAATTACAACTTCCATAGCCAATACAAAAACATCTTTCCATCACAAAAAATATACAAGGTCATCCACTTCAAAGTGGGAAAGGGTTACAATAAGAAATAGTCTCACCAAGGACTGTCCAAACTTGTTTTTTTCCTCTCCTCCGAATAGTAACATGAAGATCCTCCATTTATTTCAATTTTGATCACAACAAAAGTAGCAGGAAAGACAACTCTCTCCACCCAACCAAGACATCAATGATAGGAGAAGACATCCTTCTTCATTGGCCCCGATCCGTAACCACAATGCAATAAGAAATGTATTTCAACTCATGGCAAAAACAAGTTTCCACATCACAAAGGAAATCTTTCAATATGCACATTTCATATCAAAAACTACGAGTCCTTGAAATAGAATGTAGTTTACTACTACATTAAGACATAAAAACAAAACTCGGGCTTCATCATGCAAGCCATAGGAGCAAGAAACTATGGGGGATGCTACTTATGCCTCCTAAAGGGGAAATGGGTATCACCACCTAATTACAAACCACCAAAAGGTAGTATAACAAGACCCTGATATGCCCTTATACCTCCCCAAGTACCCCTTATCCTCAAATTTCCTTATGCCTCCCAACCTCTTATGGCACCCCATAATGAGTAAATAAATTCAAGCTATTTCTTTGTAAGGTGGAACCCAAATCCCAACTCCCTCCACACTTATACCTCCCAAAACACTTATGCCTCCCAAAAAATACCCCATAGCCTTCTCCTACACCATTCCTAGGCCATCTACCCGAAAACCCACAAACATGCTAAAACATTCACAATAATAGCATTCAACCATTCACATATACAATAAAAGAAAGAAAGAAGAGCATTTCAAGAGCCAAGCTCCTACCTCCCCATGATGCGGTTTGTTCCAAGTTCAAAACCACAAGCTCTTTTTAATGCAAGCAATCCAAAAATAATTCAAGCAAAATATTCAAAAATCTCAAAAAGTCCAAAGCAAGAGCTCTCCAAACCAAAATAAGTCACCCCAAAATGGAGTATGCAAAAGTGAAGCGACCCAAAAACAAGCTATAGAATATCAATAAATTGAAGAGGAAAGAGAAGAGGATGAGTTCGATCCATGTAGGATGCCAATTCAAACATCCTAAACCCCAACACAAAAGTAAACTTGATCTCCAAGGAATATTAAATAAGTGGGTGAATAATATGATAGTTTTACTTACACACTCAAATCAAGCCCATACACCATAAGGACTGAAATTTAAAACATGAAGAAAGTGTAATTAAAACATACAACTTGACTTACAAAAATGCATAAAGAAAGTCTAAATTTAACTCTCCAACCATAGGTAAGGTTGGTATACAAATTTAAGAGGTATGGGACAAGTTTAACTTGTCCCACAAGCCTCCAAAATCAGCCTCCAAGGACAAATTCGAATTTCAAAGAAGGTGAAGTGTTTCATACTCCAAAATCAACTTACATATCTCTTACACATTACTTACACATTTCTTACAACACTTTAATTCAAGGCCAACAACTCTATTAATTACTTTCTTATGACATATTTTAATTAATTAACTTAACAACATGATTACTCATAATATTAACACACCATTTAATAAATAATGAAAGGGTCAATGCACACAAAATAAATACATGTAACAATTAACAAATGGACCAAATAAAAGAAGTACATAAAATCCCTTGGTCACATTTAAAGGTGATGCCCCAATGGGAATATCCCTAACACAAACAAACACACACAAACAAATATAATTTCCATGGTGACCTTATTGAATTCATCTAGAATTTCAAAGTGGTTTGTCTCTAATCCCCGATGTTTGTTGTAATATTTTAAACCTGGAAAATGCAAATACCTCCTTCAGCCTCGTGGCCATATTTGAACATCCAAATGAATATAAATATAATTTCAATATCATCAATATATATGTGAATCATGACAATCATCAAGGTAATCAGCAAGAGTATCACTCAAAATTTCATCCACAACTATATCATCATCAATTTTAATTCAATTCTCATTTTCTAGGTCTACTCAAAATATCCAAATATCACAAGTCCAAACAACATCTATAATATAACCATGTCAAATAGTATATCAACATAAATATCTAAAATGTCTCTAATAATCATCATACATCATATAAGAATCAAATTCAACAATAATCCATGATCGAACATCCAACATCATCCTAAATCAAAACTATAATAATGTCCATGATATAGTCACGTTTTATGATTAGTATCGAAAAAAGTGTTAAAAGGAAGTGGGTATTACATTCCCCTCCCCTTAGACTCAACTTCCTCCTAGAAGTCACTAGAAAAATTAGAAAATTGAACTCGTAACAATGTGGCATTCTCCCAAGTAGTTGTAGTCTCATCATATCTGTCCCACTGCACTCACACTTGATCAATCTCTTTACCTCGAAGGCCTAAGGTCCTGCGATCTATAATATGAATGGGCTCCACCATCACCTTCCCCGATCCTACACCTCCAATGAGGTCTAATCCAACACATGAGAATGATCAATTATGTATATCCTAAGCATAGAACATGAAACACATCATGTACGCGAGACAAGCTAGGCGAAATGCTAGATGGTAAGCCAAAGGGCCAATAAGCTCCAAGATCTAAAAGGAACCAACAAATGTAGGTGCTAACTTAAAACCTTTTTCCATAATGGATAGGGCTCTTATGTGGTGTTACATAAATGAACACCTTCATGCCCACATCGAACTACACGGTCGGTCTATCTTTGATCTGCATAGTTCTTCTACCGTCATGTGCCTCCTACGGTCTTTGTCTAATCAAAACCACCTACTATTCCATGTCCTGTAACAAAGCTGGTCCAAGAGTAACCCTATCCTCTAACTTTGTCCCAACTACGAGGTATCCTCCAAGTTGAGTTACTCCTCCCATCTCGACTAATGATCCATAACATACATCCTAAGTATATACTCAAAAATTTTATTCACCTACTCAGTCTATCCATCCGTCTCGGGGTGATATGTTGTGCTGAAATTGATCCTTGTCCCGAGGGTGTGCTGCATGGTAGTCAAAAAATGGGAAGTATACAAGGGATTGTGGTGACAAATGATCTTCTATGGAATCCCGTACAACATGACAATCTCATCTAGATAAACCCAAGCAACCGCACTAGTTATATAAATGGTCTTCACTAGAGAAAAGTGTGTCACTTTTGTCAATTTATCCACCATGACCTTGATGGCGTCATGGATGATATTCGACATCGATGTATCCCAATAACAAAGTTAGTAGAAATGGTGCCTCATTTCCACTCTAGTATAGCATGAGGAAAGAGAAGGCCAGCTAGATGTTGATGCTCGACCTTCACTTTATGGCACTCTAAACAACATGAAACAAATTGAGTGACGTCTCATGTAGTCCTCTCAAGTGGTCCAACCTGTCTCAAAGTAGCATGTATCTTCTTCACCCCAAGATGGGCTGAATAGGGTGCATGATGTGCCTCTATCAAGATGTCCTGCCTAAAGCCTCCATCACTAGGAACATAAATTTGACCTCTATGAATGAGAAGTCCATCTTCCTCTCATGAGAAACCATCAAAATTACCCTCAAGGGGTCTTCAGGACTTGATCTCTACTCTAGCTAGAATGTAGAAGTTGTCGAGAGAGGAAGTTGTTATAGAATCTGCTCCACAAATCTATGCCCACTTGAAGTGGACATAACCACATGTCTCCTTCTACTAAGAGCATTTAAAACCACATTCTCCTTCCCCTTCACATGTTATATATCCATATAATACTAACAAAGAAAATCCATCCAATGCCACTAATGAGCATTGAGATTGGGTTGCGTTAAGAGGTGGTGAAGACTCAAGTGATTTGTCCCGAGTGTAGATCTCCTACCAAGAAAAAGTGTCTCCATCGAATAAGCGGTGAACCATTGCCATAAGCTCAAGATCATGAGTCGGATAATTAAGATCATAATATTTGAGTTTACGAGACTCAAAGGCCACCACTCTACCCTCCTGCATCAATACACCTCCAAGTCCTGCCAAAGAAGCATCGTGCCTATAAAAACTCACCCTATGGATCTGGCACTACAAAAATGTGTGTATCATGAGGTAAACCTTCAATATTTTGAAGTCTTGCTCACATCAATTTGAGCAAAAAAAATTCTACCCTTTTCACTGAAGAGAAGTGATGGGGTGCATAATCTAGTTGAATTCTTGACCAAATCTCCGTAATAACCTCGTTAATCCCATGAAGTGTGCACCTTTGTCACACTAGTGGGTTATTGCCAATCTATAATAGCTCTAATCTTAGAAGGATCGACTATGATACCTTCCTCAGAAATGATGTGATCCAAATATTGTACCTCTATTTGAAAGAATGAACACTTCTCTAAGTTCCCATAAAGCTCTGCTCACAAAGACACTAAAGAGCACGGAAAGGTGCCCTCGTGCTCCTCATGCATACATGAATAAATCAAAACTTCTTCTAGGAAGATGAGCAAAGCGATCTAAGAAAGTCTTGAATAACACATTCATCAAACTCATAAATATTGCGTGGGCATTCGTCAAACCAAAAGGCACCAATGTGAACTCATAGTGCCCATATCTCATACGAAAAGTGGTGTTATGAATATCTCGCCTTCATAATCCTCGGTGATGGTAGCGACTTAAGATCAATCTTAGAGAAAATTTTGGCTCCCTTCATCCGATCAAACAAATAATCTATATGTAGATGAGAATAACGATTCTTGATCGTTACCTTGTTCAACTAGCGGTAATCAATACACAACCACAACTATCCTTCCTTCTTCTTCACAAAAATCACCGGTGCACCCCAAGGGCATACACTAGGATGGATTAGGCCTTTCTCAACAAGGCCCTCTAGCTGGAACTTGAGCTCACAGATCTCTAGTGTGGTCATCGGTAAGATGTTCGTGAGATAGGCTTTTCTCATGGAATAAGATCTATATGAAAATCAATCTCACGTGGGGTTGGTAACCCCGGTAGCTCCCCTAGAAAAACATCAGCAAACTCTTTCAAAATGGGATGGTCATCTAGCGATAGTCCACTAGAACCATCCTCTAATCGGTCCTTGTTGTAACATCATACATCGACAACCCCGTTGAACACATCACTTAATCTATATATAGTGGAAATGGTGTGAATGGAAACATGTCTCCTAACCCCTTAAAACACTTACTTAACTCCTAGATTATCTATACAAGATATGATCTTTTGGTAACAATTCATCCTGACCCTATGTGCAGACAACCAATCCATACCCAAGATGACTCCATACGAGCCCAAAGGAAGGATACGAAGATCCGAGGTAGTGGTGAAAGGTCCCAAATCCACTACACACTCCTTAACTAAGGAGTCTATAGAGAACTTGGCTCCATAAGCCATCTCAACATCCCAACTAAGACCCTACCTAACTCCCACCAGCTTGTATTGCTCTACTAAAGATGGTGTATTAAAAGAATATGAAGAACTAGAATCAAACAAAATAGATGTAGGAATACCACCAATGCTACCTATAGTCTCAATCATGGTACTTTGATGCTCAACCTGGCGGTTCTCAACCGCTGCATAGATCCGATGACTACACCCCATGTCACTAACAGTAGGCTTTGAGATCTATGTCTTACCCTTTTTATTAGGATTCTAAGGGTAGTCTCTCTAAAAATATCAATCAATGCCATAACCAAAACAAACACCTGATCCTCTCCCATGTGTAGCAAGTCATTTGGTACTCTAGAGGTTTGTGGTGTGGCTCCGATGATCTGGTTGTGGTCTATTGCGGTCTCTGCTAGTGAGCTCCTATTGAATAAGCCCTTTGGGCACCTTGTGTCTGATGGGACCCCTAGGAGGAGGCCCCATACTCCGACCTCTGTGTGCATCAAATATCTTTGGAGATCATAAGGTGGGCGGGATTGCTGCTCCCGCCGCTGCTTGTGGTCTAAAAGATGAATGTACTGAACCCTGTCCACCACAAGGAGGAGGTATTAACCCCCTTGATTTGATGTCCTACATCTATTGTATATAGCTTTGGACTCGGAGTCTCTAGCACGATAGGTATTCTTCCGAGTCTCCTCTACTATATAGGCCTTCTCAATAGCCTACACTAATGTTTATCGATAATGGATCCACACTTTGCACCTCCACTATCTAGATCCCCAGATGAATTTGTGGATCCGTACCTGCTCATCCTGCATGTAATCAACATACTAGAGTAGATCCAAAAATCTACTCTCATACTCAGCCACTATAAGGGATGCTTATTAGATGTCATGAAACTCATCTATCCTCTGTTGTATGAACCTCCATGAAAAATATCTACTCAAGAATGCTCCTTAAAGAGCTCCCATGTAACTATCTCATAATCAACATGGAGCTTATGCTCCTCTTTCCTCCATTAGACACCTTCTCTGTCTCTCAGTAGATGGATCGCAATACGAGCTTTCGTGTTCCTAGAACAAGGGCGAGCTTGAAGCTCACCAACTAGGCCTCTGCCTAAAATCCACCTACATCACCACGAATAATGTGATTGGTGTAGCTTTAGGATCTCGCTAATGTGGTATGAATCTGTAGTATGATGACTCATAGGCCTCCCTACATGCTCATCTATAAGCCTGGGCTATAATACCTATGTATGTGTCCTGAAACTCGGTCTTCATGTCCCCTCTCTGCAGCGACTCTTGCTCTAACCGACTCCATGTGGGATTTCTCTCCTCTATGATCCTTGCTATGCCGAGGAGATGCACAAGCCTTAATGGATGTCACCCGATCATGTCAACTAAAATTTCTCCCACAATCCCTCCGCATAGAGTGACATTAACATCCTGAAGCGTCTATAAAATATGTGGTAGGATAACTACTACAACATGATCTAGTGGTGGTAAGTCTAGGTCTATGTGAAATGACCCCTTGTCTTGTCCACACCTCCTGCACAAATTGAGGTGAGATTTAGTTCTAGGGTAAGTGCGGGGAAGTTGATGGACAAATATAGGGTCATCCGTGGACATCATATTGCAAATAACAACATAATATCAACTTGTAGGGATTATTAGCAATACATACACTCAAAATTAGACAAAATTATATTAATATGAATTGTAGCATCCGGAATCTAGTTTCTAAAATACTAATTTTTGTAAAAAATGGAAAATATTAGCTATATTAAACACTCAAAATTCAATGACTTGGTTTTTTTTTTTTTTAAAAACGCCGATAAGATTATAGTCCGTTTGCCCACAATTTGGATGACCAAAAATTTATATATATATTTTTCCTTTGGTGAGAAGTTATATGCCACTATCTATCTTAGGATGGATTTTATTTTGTATTTTTTTGAGTAATATTTTATTTTTTATGATTTTTTCCGTGAAAGTGGTATGAAAACATAAAGAAAACAGAGCACTTTCCGTTTACCCGCCATAACTTCATCAAAAATATTGAAATCAAATAATTTTTTTTTTTTTTTTTAACATGTATATAATTTCACCATGGTTGGGATGGTATAAGTTTTATCACATTCTGATAAGTGAAACAAATTTTGCAGTCTTAAACGTAGACATAAACATTCACGGGAAAAAGTGTCTTAAAGACCTACTATTAGTAAAAATTATAAAATGATATTTATCCTATTCTATTCACTTTAAAATCAGTATTTCTACAAAGCTAATAGTCTCCCCTACGCAATGGTACCATTTTTATGACATATTTTTTACTTTTCGGCATGGTTCAAGTCCATGGAAGACTAAATTTGATGTTTTTTGTTTTTAATGTAAAATTCAGGATTTGATGTCCACTTAATTGTCCCCCAACTTGGTGCACTTACCCTCTACATTCTAGGTTTTACTTAGTTTTCCATGTTTACTAAGATATGTAATTTCCAAACAAAGTTTTTTTCTAAGTTTAAAAGTGTGTTAGGTTTGATATTGTCTAGGTTTACAACTCGTGTCTCAAGTTTTCTAGTGTGCCTAAGGGTCCAATATTTTAACCCACAACTACGATACCAAGTGTAATGCCACCTAAAGTCTCCCACTTAAGACCCAAAACAACCTAGGTTTAGTTAGAAGAATTAAGGAATAATTAATTTTTTAAAAGTGTTCACCATAAAATTTCCTGAGTCCATTAAAACAGATTATCGAACATCTAAAAAACACTAAGAGAGATAAATTCATCCTTATCGTAGATATATTATCTTTTTACGAGGTGCGGAAATAAATTTCCCTAGGCACGAAAAGTGGGCGTGGGAAGATACTTTTCTTCAGGGCGCAGAAGAAACTCTTTTCTCCCGTGCATGAAAGACGGGCGCGAAAGAGACTCATGTTCTCCTGGGTGCAAAATATGGCCGTGGAAGAGATTCTTTTTCTCCGGGTGCACAAGAAGATTTTTCCTCTTCGGAGTGCACGCAAGACGAGCACACAAGAAGCTTTTTCCTCTTTTGGGTGTGCAAGATGGGTGCGTAAGAAGCTTTTCCTCTTCTTCGAACTTCAGGAGGCCATAAATGTTGATAGCAAACTCCATTTTTGGAAAATGTGGACTTCGTTGAAAGCTCTCAATGTCCTATTTGCACAATAACCTTAATATTTTATCGAATTTGAAAATTTGGGCGGGCTGCGTGAGGGTTTCAAAAGCGTTGTTTCAGCAGCTCTGGCTGCTGAATGTCTTTCAAAGAACTGTGATGTAGCCGCTAAGGAACTAGTAAAAGCGAATGTTTTAGCAGCCTTGGCTCTTTGAATGTCTTTCAAAGAACTGCGATGTAACCGCTAAGGAGCCGATAAAAGTGAAAAATACGATCATTGGTGATAGTTTTGGGTCTAGAGCCTGGGCAGAAGTTGTTAAGACTCCTCCTGACAAAAATGCGAGATCTCAGGCTGCATGTGATTTTAAAAGTACAAAAGATGCTAAAGGGGTGACCCACTTACAGGTGCTGACGGATGTCTCTGCAAAGAGCTCTGGAGAAAACCAATCTGGCACTTGTCGGAAAAATTTTGGGATCACGACCCAATGTGGACACCATTAGGAAATGGGCCATTTGTAGATGGAAACCAAAAGGGGATTTGATAATCACCACTATGGCAAAAGGTTTTTTCTAGCGATTTAATCTCCAAAGCTGATGTTGACTCGGTCTTGTTGGGTGGTCCCGGTGTATGCAGGTAATATGGGACTATTTTAAAAAAATGGTACCAGGATTTAATCCATTTGTTGAAAATATTCATGCCATACCCATCTGGTGTAGACTCCCAGGGCTTCCTCTACATCTTTGGGATGATGAAATCCTCCTTCACATTTCCAAATCGATTGGTTCACCTATTGGCCTGGATGGGCCCATGAGAAATAGGTCTAGGCTGGCATTTGCTCGGTTCCGTGTCTCCATAGAAATGGATCAGGAGCTCCCGATAACATTGTTTTGCAATCCAAATTTGGAGAATGGAATCAACAAATTGAATATGAAGCTTTCCAGTTACGATGTAGCAAATGCCACAGATTAGGGCATTTTCCAGCAAATGTCCTGAACAAACAGTTCAAAAGTTGGAAGATTTCTCAGATATTCCTGAAGATCAAGGACAGAATCAGAGAGATAAGGTGGATAAAGAGCAGATTTCTGAACCAGCTACTGGAAATAGGCATTTGGAGAGGCATTCCAAACTAAAAGAGAGGAAAAAAGGATTTAAGGCAAAGAGACCACCGGTTTACAGAAAACTTTGGAAACCCAAGAAGCTGATTGAGTCTCAACAAGAATTAGATCTGGGTCCGAATGAGGAAGAAAACAAAAGGGAGCTGTCAGTGGATTCAGTACTGAACTCTTTGACTCCAAATCCGGTAAAGCTGAACATGGAGGTTGATGAAGAAAATGAAAAAGTTAACATTTCTCTCTCATACATGGAAGAAGAGGAAGACAAAATCAGTGCCCATCAAGAGCTGCTAAGGAGCAGCTCTTTGGAGAATCTAAAAATGAGACAGGAAAAAGGTAAAGAGGATCTAGAATCCATTGCACGAGATCTAAACCAAGAGAAAGAGGACACAGATGGGGAGGAGCTGACTCCTAAAATGGATAAGCAGGCTGATATTAACACAGGAAAGGAGGATGGGGAAATTACCCCAATCAGTAAGGAAAATGATTGTGATAATGATGGATTCATCTTAGTGAAAAGAAAGAAAAGAGGTTCAAAAAGCCTGGAAGAAAAGCAGCTTGGAAGCTGGGAAGCTTCCACCTCAAGAATCACAAGGGCCACTACTAGAAGAACTACAAATTTTGGAGTAACCTTTAGAAAAGGCAGGCCATCTAAGAGAGAAGCAAGAGAAAAAGAAACTGAAAAAGAAATTACGGATGGTACACAGAGAATTCTGAGCCATCCGGCAAATGCATCTCCAAATTTTTTTAATGAAGGTTATCTCTTGGAATGTCAGAGGCCTCAATGGAGGGCCTAAGCAAAGAATGCTTAAGGAAATTAAAAGAGCAAACAAACCCAACATTCTTCTCATTCAGGAAACTAAAATGAAAAGTAAAGCAGTTGAAGACTTCAAAAGACATTTTTGGCAGAATGTTGCCTTTGCTGTTGTTGACTCTCAAGGGGCTTCTGGAGGATTAGCGATCTTTTGGGACACAAAGATGGTTGACGGTAAGGTTACTCTCCTCAACCTAGAATCATTTAGCTATTATCTTTAAAAGCCTTGAAAATAATCATAGCTGGATCCTGTCTAATATTTATGTGCCCAATACTGCTACTGGTAAAAGAAGTCTATGGAAAGAGTTAACCTTGTTCCGAAGCAAGGTCGAGAACATGAACTGGTTGGTTATGGGAGACTTCAATACTCCTTTGAATCAGGAGAAAATTTTGGAGGAAGTTCTGAATTCTCCCTTGGTATGGAAGAATTTGCAGACTTCATCTCGACTCTTAATCTTATGGACATAGAGCTTCATGGCAATCAATTTACATGGTCCAACAGAAGATTAGGAGAGAGCTTAATTCAGGTTAAACTTGACAGAGCTCTTATTTCTGCAAATTGGATCCTGGACCAGAATTTCCATCTTTCTACTCTCCCCAGAACGGGATCTGATCATAATCCAATAGTCCTCAATTTCTTCAATTGGACAAAACCTTTTCATGGTAATTTCAAATTTGAGAAAATGTGGTTCGAACATGAAGACATTCTGGACAGAATTAAAGAGTGGTGGGTTTGGGAAGGCACAGGGATGGCCCAATTTAGGCTTCTTCAGAAGTTAAAGAATGTTAAACAGAAAGTTAGAATATGGAATAAAGAGGTTTTTGGAAACATTTTTGAAAAGAAGAAAGAACTTAAGCAACAGCTAGAAGAGCTTGAGCTAAATGTCTCCATGAAAGGTATGACCCTAGAGGATCATCAAGGGGGAAAAAAACTCCTATCAGATCTGCATAATATAAACAGCCATGAAGAAACCTTTTGGAGAATGAAATCTAGAGCCCTTTGGCTTAAGGATGGAGACAAAAATACAAAATTCTTTCATTTGACAGCCATCAAACATAGAGCTTGTAACAGAATTTCTGAGGTTGCTAAAGGAAATGGAAACATTACTAAGGATCCTGAGGATATCAAAACAGAGGTGCTTAATTTTTACAAGAACCTCCTCACTGAAGATACCTCCTACAATGAACAAGTGGCCTCTTTCCTCTTAGACTCCATTCCTAATAATCTAATACCAGCTGAGAGATTTAAAAGTCTTTCAAAAACTGTCACCATTGAGGAATTAAAAAAGGTTGTCTTTGCTTTAGAAGGGGATAAGGCTCCAGGTCCAGATGGCTTCTCGGCTAACTTTTACCAAAGATGTTGGGAAATATGCTCTGAAGATCTCTTGAAAGTTGTTAATGAATTTTACAGAACGGGAAATCTTATTAAAGAACTAAATAATACACACATTGTGCTTGCCCGAAAAAGTTGGATGCAAAAGACTTCAAAGATTTCAGGCCTATCAGTTTGGTTAATGTCATTTATAGGATCTTCACAAAGATTATCACCACTAGAATGCAACCTATTCTCATGGAGATCATTTCTCAACAGCAGAGCGGATTCATCCAGGGAAGAATTATCCAAGATGGAATTATCATGGTTCATGAAACTATACATTCTATGGATAAAAGTAAAAAGGCAGGGATGGCCATCAAACTTGACATGCATAAAGCTTTTGACAGAGTCTCCTGGAGATTCATGGATGAGGTCCTATCCAAATTTGGCTTTCAAAGCAAATTCAGAAAAATCATCCACTCTTGCATCTCTACCTCTAGATTCTCTGTGGTTGTTAATGGGGAACCTGTGGGTTTTTTTGCCAGTAATAGAGGTATACGGCAAGGCGACCCAATCTCCCCTCTTTTATTCATTATTATGGCTGACAGTTTAAGCAGATCTATTTCCAAAGCTATTGACATTGGCATGATAAAAGGCTTCCCTCCAACTACTGGTAATCAGATCTCCTCTCATCAGCAGTTTGTTGATGACACTTTGCTGCTTTTAATGGCTTCTATTATTGAGGCAAAGGCCATTAAAACTGTCCTTAGATTTTATGAGGAAGCCTCGGGACAGAAAGTTAATTTTGACAAAATCTCTATTTACTTCTTCAATACTCCTGAGGAGAGGCAAAGAAAGATTGCTAATATTCTAGGATGCACTATTAATTCTCTACCAGCTACTTACTTAGGGTTACCTTTAAGTACTGGCAAGATTTCAGTGGAGGTATGGAATGATCTTATTAAGAGATTTCAAAGAAAGTTGGCTGGCTGGAAAGGAGCCGTTCTTTCAAGTGCAGGTAAGTGTCTTTTGGTTAAAAGCACGCTTCAAAATTTGCCTATTTACATACTGTCAATGTTCAGCATGCCTACAGCTGTGATGAACAGTATTGAGAAGATTCAAAAACACTTTCTGTGGCATGGTACTGAGGACAGATTCAGATATCATCTTGTGGCTTGGGAACAGGTTTGTAAACCTAAGAGACTAGGGGGGTTAGACATCAAAGATATAAAACATATGAGTACTGCCCTTACTGCAAAATTAGGATGGAGGCTTATAAAAGAGCACAGACCTTGGACAGAGCTGATTAAGATCAAATATCTTTCAAAACAAAACAAGATTTCCTTCATATATGATCAGTCCCTTCCGAGTGGTTCTATTTTCTGGAACAACCTTCTACGCAGCAGACACATTCTCTCTCAGGGGTGCAGCTGGAAGCTTGGAGATGGGAAAAACATAAACTTCGGGTGATAAGTGGATGGATTCTAACTGGATCTCTGCTTATGATCATATTAAAGACAACTTAATTGCAAAGTATGGACACAAAATCCAGGGGTACATTGAGAGGGATGGAAACAAAAGAAAATGGAAGCAGCTAAAAGTGGAGAATGATAATATTCAGGCTGATATTATATCTCTCCAGAATCAGCTTTCCCTAATCCATATAAGTAATCAAAATCTTAAAGATGAGCTCATCTGGAAAGATTCTTTTGATGGGGAGTACACTGTTAAATCAGGATATAATTCTTTCTTTACATCCATGGAAAGCAAAATTAAGTGGCACAAGTTGTGGATGCCGGAGCTAACCCCTAGAGTGAACTTCTTTTGGTGGCTAATTATTAATGGCAAGATCCTAACTAATGACAACCTCATCAAGAAGGGATTTATCATGCCGAATAGATGTTGCATGTGTCAGCAAGAGGCTGAAGATATAAAGCATTTATTCCTCCATTGTGAGATTGCTTCCAAAATTTGGTAGCTTGTTTTTGCAAAATTTAATCTGAGATGGATTTTTCCCCTTACCTACCTTCAGGCTTGGGAGCAATGGAGCTCTCCGTTTAAACATTGCATGGTGAAAAGGCTATGGCAACTTGTTCTGCCCCACACTATGTGGAGAATCTGGAAGGCTCGTAATGATAGTATTTTCAGAAACAATAGACAGGCTTGTAACAAAGTTTATAAGGAAATTATCATTGTTGTGCAAGATAATATTGCTAGATTTAAACCCCCTAAAAATAGACTCTACCCGGAGAATGAAGAATGCATTCTAACTGAATGGAATATTGCCACTGTCAATAGAAATAATAGTGGTACTGACAGAAACACAGTCCGATGGATTAAACCCCCCACTGATTGGCACAAGTTAAATTTTGATGGGGCCTCTAAGGGCAATCCGGGTGACTCTGGAGGAGGGGGAATCATCAGGGATCAAAGAGGTTGTTATGTTGCTAATTTTTCTGGGAGAATGGGTAGACAGACTAATCATTATTCGAAGCCATGGCGGCTCTTTGGGGTATTAGACTTGCCAGAGATTGTAATATTCCTAATATCATAATTGAAGGTGATTCTCTAAATATTATCAATCTTCTGAATAAAAAGCAACACCCCAGCTAGTCTATCAGGGATTATATTGAGGAAGCTATTGATATATGCAAAAGCTTTGAAAATGTCCAAATCACCCACACCTAGGGAAGGAAATAGGGTCGTTGACAGTTTGGCTAACTTCGGTGTTAATAATTCCTTTCAAACTTGGATTGGGGGACGTTCTGCCCGCTCATGTCAATAAAGCCATTATCATTGATCTACATGGTAGTGAAAATCATAACTAATGGCTGTATTTTAGACGCTAATGTGCGGATCCCCAAGTACATGATGATGACATCACAAAAGATTTGGATGATTGTTGCGATCTGTAGGGAAATTTGGACTATCATCATTTCTTGGCATAGGAGGAAAGCCGAGGAGCGGGGCAATAATAACAAGTGTAGCATAATAATTAAACCGCTTTCACGGGAAGGAAAGATTCAAATACCAAAATCAAAGTTGGCTGTCCCGCACATTGGTAGCTATTTTACCGTTGAGAACAGGAAAAGGAGCAGAGGAAACATGGGGGGGCCGCCATGCAAAACCGAACCGACCCACAATCCTGAGTGGAAAGAGAACACGGAGCTTTGGGATTACCTGCAAATCGGGGGACTGTCTAATTTCATTGAAAGGATTCAAGGCTTCGACCAAGACATCTCTATCAAATTCGCCAAGGGTTGGAAGAATAGAATAGTCAAATATAGTAACATGAAAATGGAAATCACGGAAGAGCTCATAGCTCAGATCACGGGCCTCAGCCTGGAAGGCACAAAATTCTTCAATAAGAAGGTAGACAGGGAGGTGGAAACCAAGAAATTTCTGGAAGAGGGGGAGAATCTTGAGTTCGTGACTGCTGGCCTCAAGGTGGCGTCGATCCCTGAACCTTTTGATGAACTGGCCAAAATGGTGGTAAGGTATGTTACCCTTGAAGGAAGATATGTGACTATACCTCATAAGCATCTGATTTTTCTGAATCATTTTCGTAGAAATAACATTATCAACTTTCCTCACTATCTGATTAACTCTCTGGAGAAATCTATAAGGGAAGTTCAAAGCCACTCTAGGGCTGTCCCTTTGCACCAGGGCCTTATCCTCTTGATTCACCGCCATTTCTCCAGCTGCCCTCCCGTGAATCCTAGCCCACCTCCCTCCTCCATACCTCCACCTGCCCACACTGCTCCCACTCCCCCTGCTAAAAAGAAAGAATGAAGATGTTGTCTCCAGCAAGAAAAGAAAGAGCCTCAAAGCTAAAATCCCTGCTTCCCAACGAGTCCTAAGGAGTCACAAAGACTTGGAACTAGCTGAAAACCTCCTGCATATTAGCAAGCCGGTGGAGGAGCCCAAAGAGGAGGAATTGCTGGATAGGGTGGACAGATTAGAGAAGGAGATACAAGAGCTCAAAGGGGCTATAAAAAACATGGAAAGAGCAAAGGGTAAAAGGATCCTTCAAAGTGAGGAGGAAGAGGGGGTTATTGGTGAAGTCTTCAAGAAACTTCAGTCCTTAGATGGCAGATTGGGGAATGCTAAAAGCCGCAATGACTGCATATTGTCTGCCCTCAAAAGCATTTATAATTTCATTGAACAACATGTCCACAGTGTTTGTAGTTTAAGTGGGATTAATGAGGACATATGGGGCCCTAAAGAGAAAAGGGACATTGCAATTTCCCAAGAAGATTTGCAAGACTCCTCTCAGGCCACTGCCATTGCCTTCTTCATGTCACTGCAGGCTATCAAGACCAAAATTGACAGAGCCATCAAGTAACGGGCTGTTGTGATGCTATTTTTGGCTGCGATGTGGCTGTCATCGGGCGGTTCTGGAGCTGTTTTTGGCGGAGCTCTTTATGTTGTTTCTCTTTTGGTTTCTTTTTGATCTTGCCTTCTTTTCTCTGGATCTTTGTACGTTTTGATCCTTTTTTCACATATATTGTAATATTTGGTTGTTGAGCCTTCCTTGGTTGACTGTTTTGCCCTTCTCTGGGCTGCTTTTCTCATCTTTACTATCTGGCTTTTGAGCCCTTTTGTATACTGAGGTATAGTAGAGGAATGTAGGATAGATTTCAAGGGTTAATTTGTTTGATGGATTTTCAAACCAAGATTTCCAATTTTACACAAAGAAGAAGTCTACAATTTTACCTTTGCTCGATCTAAATGGTTCTTTAAAAGTTACTTAAGTATTTTAGTTTGGTTGGGGTCATTTCGATCTTGTAAGATAAATTTGATATTTCATTTTTTTCTTTTAGATGTTGCGGTGTCATTATGTTCAATTTTATGATTAATAATTGCTACTATGAAAATGATCTAATAGAGCTCAAATTCGAATAGATCTATTTACATTTACCAACTTTAAACTATGAATTAATTCCTACCCAATCTAACATATTAAGGTGATTCAAACAAGGTATTCAAATTTCACTTTACAATTCTGATTTTCAAAACATTCATCTTTAAAGAATAGAGCACTATGACATTTCTTCATACGTATTCACTTTTTCCATATTTCCAACATAGATTTCAAAATACATACAAAAATAACTTTTCAATACCTAATAATTCCCTTTGCGAAAAGTAATACAAGTTTTTATTGATTCGAAAGATACCTTTACGACTTCTTCTTTCATTCCTCAATTACAATATACTGAGAATGTAGTTTCTTTCTTATTTATTCAAAAACAAAAACAAAAAGTTACATCTCTTTTACATTTTGAATTATAACTTCCATAGCCAATACAAAATATCATTCCATCACAATAATATACAAGATCATCCACTTCAAAGTGGGAAAGGGTTACAATAAGATATATTCTCAATAAGGATGATTAAACTTGTCTTTTTCCTCTACTCTAGAACAACGACATGAAGATCCTCCATTTATTTCAATTTTGATCAAAACAAAAGTAGGGAAACACAACGCTCTCCAACCAACTAAGACATCCAATGAAAGGAGAAGCCATCCTTCTTCATTGGCCCATGAGCCCCAACCACAATGCAATAAGAAATGTATTTCAACTCATGGCAACAACAAAGGCTTCCACATCACAAAAGCAATCTTTCAACATCCACATTTCACATCAAAAATACAGTCCAAAATAGAATGTAGTTTACGACCACATTAGTACATAAAAAAAATCCTCAAGCTTCATGATGTAAGCCGAAGGAGAAAGAAACTATGGGGATGCTACTTATGCCTCCCAAAGGGGAAATGGGTATCACCACCGATTACAAACCACCAAAAGGTAGTATAACAAAACCATGACTTTATGCCTCCCCAAGTACCCCTTATTCCTCACATTTCCTTATGCCTCCCAACCTCTTATGGCACCCCATAACGAGTAAAGAAATGCAAGCTATTTCTTTGTAAGGTGGAACCTAAATCCCAAATCCCTCCACACTTATACCTTCCCAAAACACTTATGCCTCCACAAATTATACCCCATATCCTTCTCCTACACCATTTCTAGGACATCTACCTAACAGCCCACAAACATGCTAAAACATTCAAAAAAATAACATTCAACTAATCACATATACAATGTAAAAGAAAGAAAGAAGAGCATTTCAAGAGCCAAGCTCGTACCTCTCCATGATGGAGTTTGTTCCAAGTTAAAAACAAATAGCTCTTCTAATGTAAGCAATCAAAAAATTAGCCAAGCACAAATATTCAACAATCTTCAAACTTCTCCAATTAAGAGCTCTCCAAACCTAAAGAAGTTGCCCAAAAATGTAGTATGCAAAAGTGAAGCAACCCAAAAACAAGCTAAGGAATTTCAATAAATAGAAGAGGAAAGATAAGAGGATGAGGTGGATCCATGTAGGATGGCTCTTCACACATCCTCAACCCAAAAAAAAACTCAACTTCAATCTCAAGGAATATTAAATGAGTGGGTGAATAATATGTTACACACTCAAATCAAGGATACACCCCATAAGGACTGAAATTTAAAACATGAAGAAAGTGCAATTAAAACATACAACTTGACTTACAAAAATGCATAAAGAAAGTCTAAATTTAACTCTCCAACCATAGGTAAGGTTGGTATACAAATTTAAGAGGTATGGGACAAGTTTAACTTGTCCCACAAGCCTCCAAAATCAGCCTCCAAGGACAAATTCAAATTTTAAAGAAGGTGAAGTGTTTCATACTCCAAAATCAACTTACATATCTCTTACACATTACTTACACATTTCTTACAACACTTTAATTCAAGGCCAACAACTCTATTAATTACTTTCTTATGACATATTTTAATTAATTAACTTAACAACATGATTACTCACAATATTAACACACCATTTAATAAATAATGAAAGGGTCAATGCACCACAAAATAAACACATGCAAACATTAACAAAGGGACCAAATAAAAAAATACATAAAATCCCTTGGTCACATTTAAAGGTGATCCCCCATGGGAATCCCTAACACAAACAAACACACACAAACAAATACAGTTGCCATGGTGACCTTGTTGAATTCATCTAGAATTCCAAAGTGGTTGGTCTCCAATCCCCGATGTTTGTTGTGATATTTTAAACCTATAAAATACAAATACCTCCTTTGGCCTCGTGGCCATATCAGAACATCCAAATGAATATAAATATAATTTCAAGATCATTAATATATATGTGAATCATAACAATCATCAAGACAATCAGCATTATCACTTACAATTTCATCCACAACTATATCATCATCAATTTTAATTCAATTCTCATTTTCTAGGTCTACTCAAAATATCCAAATATCACAAGTTTGAACAACATCTATAATATAACCATGTCAAACAAGTATATCAACATCAATATCTAAAATGTCTCTAATAATCATCATGCATCATATAAGAATCAAAGTCAACAATAATCCATGATCAAACATCTAACATCATACTAAATCAAAACTATAATAATGTCCATGATATAGTCAACAATGTCATGATCAGTATCAAAAGGTGTCAAAGGGAAGTGGGCACTACGTAGAAGAGGAAAATTTCTCAAACAAGTTTCATTTTTAATTAAAATTTTTTTTGGTAGAAAAAGGATTAATTAGAAGTGTGGAAAAGTTCCTTTATGGGATATGCACCTTGGTATGAAGTACTTGAATGGGGAGTTCCAAGAGATGTAACTAAGGAAAATTAATTGGGTGGTTTTCTATATAGAAGAAGTAAGATGACATGAAAAAAGAAAAATCAAGTAAAATTACATAGTTGACAAAGAAGAGATTAAGAGAATTAGGTGAGTTAGTATCTTAACAAAAGCAATCATGATGAGGAGGATGAAAGAGAGAGCTAGGATAACTACAGAGGAGTTAGAGAAAAACACATTAAACCTGGAGACTAGAGAGGGAGGAAAGGGAAAATAAATTGAATGAAATAAAAGAGAAACTGAATAAAACTTAGAAAATAGAAAAATAAAAATCCACTTCAAGTGGGATCCAATGATTGACCAACCCAAAGATGGAGGTACACAAAATTCTTTCTATAATCGGGCATTAGGTGGAGACCAACCAAATTTGGTTACCCCACGGAACCCCTTAGTAAGATATTTCATACAAAATCCTATTCAACAATCGATATCAAAGAAAGCTATTATAATGAGATATTTAAAATGGTTAGTAGGTGGTTTAGAACTGGATTTTAATACGGTAATAGGACTAGAAAATCGTGAAGAGGATGAAAAAAGTTGATAATTAATTAAAGATAAAGGTGAATAGGAATAGAAAGTAATTGTTATGAAGTAATTAATTGAAGAGTTCGGAGAAAAGATAAACATAATTGAGGAAAATAATGAAGGAGGGAATATTTTAGAGAAACAAGAAAAAGAAGAAGAAAGACAAAATAAGAAAAGAAGAAGTAACGAAGGATTAAAATAAAACTATAGATTAAGAGATGTTAAAGGTTTTAATTTATTAGTTGAAGAAGATGATTACAAAAAGACTTCAATAAAATATGTGTCCCCCAAAACCACACGAGCCCTAAGGAGATGACCCCTGGATTGGTCTAGCATTCCATGTGTTGCTTTACACACCTATTCAAAAGATAGAAAAAGGATTAACGGTTATGGAAAGATACCAATAATTACAAGAAGAAAGTAAGAAGAGAGAATAAATTGTAAGGGAGTTCAAATAACTATTAGGAGATTTATACTTTGATATTGAATTATCCAGAGACAAAGGGAGGAAAAGTAGCTTGAAAAAAATCATAACCAATCTAAGAAAGTAAAAGCCTTCAAGTAGCAACCAACTAGTCAAATAAATTCCCAACTAACTAAAAAGATGGATCAGAAAATTAAGCTAGATGTATTTGGAAAATACACCAAATATTGTTGAGAAAATGGAATATTTCTCTAAAGTGAAGACACATAAAGCATGTGCACACGGAGAGCAAGGAACATTTAAATGTGCGGAATAATAGTAAAACAAGTGCATGCCAAAAATAGTTTAAATTCGAAACTTAGCCATTTTTGGGTCCAGGATATTTTGGAATTAGTGTGATGGGAACATAAAGACATGAAGACTTGTGGTCCACACAATGGTATTTTGGGAACAAACATTAGCTAAGCATCATGCATAGTTTAGGCTAATAATAGGATTTCTACTCAAATTTAACTATAGGAAGTCTATTTTTAGAACACTTGCATGGTTTTGTATCCTTTTGTAAAGGTGCATGCCTATTATTCAACATGTGATCTATTTTGAGAAAGCGTGTGGGCGGTGAAGGAAAGTCCCCATCCCTATATATATGAATTGATTTTCACAGTTTTGGGAGAGAGCGAATCATTGTAGGGTTATGTTACTGATTTTATCAGACACATGACTCATGGAGATACTTTTGTCATGTAAGAAGATTCTATGTTTTACATTATTTAATGCAATCAAACATATTGGTTGTTTATTGGTGTTGAACATAACGAATCTGGTTCTTGTATAGTAAATATTATTATAGTCATTGTTTACTTTATCTTTCATATATTTAAGACCTAGATCTAGTTTGTGCACTATGGATTATGTACTATTGGTTATGAATATGGATATACATATGCATCATCATGATAATATTATGAACAAGAAAATGTAAAGAGGGATGTGGCACATTTACGCACTTTGGGTGAGCGCTCATCTCGATTTAGTGATGTGCAAGTGCACCTAGGTCATTTACGAGTGAATTATAGGATGCATCATTTGTTCTATTGTTGGGACCTCTTTCTCATCTATTTTTTAGGATGTTGTGTGATTAATATGTCTTGGTTGACCTTAGCAAGTGTTGAGGAGTGGATAGTATATCTGGAAGAAGAATACACTCAAAGATTCATCACTGGATCTAAGTTTGATGCATGCTCGTGGGTTGAGAAAAATCTTTATGACTACTTATATGAGAGATTATTTTTCTCTTTCCCATGGAACTACATAAGTGGCTGATTTTTTGTGTCTAAAAGGTATTGGAGGTTTCACACACTTGTCTAGATGCAAGAATAATTTCAGGCTCTCTATGATGTTGATCTAATTTGGACATGCACGTTGTGGATACTTGGTTTTGTGGTGTTTTGAATCACTATATTTTGGAGTACTCAATTTCCACTTACACTTGTCCAGGAGGTAGCTAAGTTTTAATTTTAACATTATCCTAAGTGATCATATTTTCACAAAATTTCACTAGCGATCAAGATCTTTATGGTAACCCCGAATTTAGAAGAGAAGCCAATGGCTAGCTAAACCACACCACATCTAGGGGCATGAGCATGTGTGGTGAAATATGGCAGACTTAGCGGAAAAAAGGAAAAGAGAAGAAATAAATTAAGTTCAATGAGGCACATGATACATATTTAGATAAGCAAAGTGTGAGGTTACAAAATGGATGGAATTTTGGAGAGAGATGGCTCGTGAAGGATTTGGAGCTCACGAGAGGACATGGAGCCATAGCATTTGGAACTCCCCATTTTGAAATCATGACAGGGTAACCCTCATCATCATCTTATGAGAACATGCAAACAGAGATAACATGGGCCACGAGTATGCATCGAACCTACCTTGCAACCTAGCACTTGCACTTAGTTTTCTAGTTTCTAGTACATCTAATAGTCAAGCAAACCATTTTGGGTAGTAGAGAAGAAAAAGGTAAAGTTAGCTTATCAATAGGTTTAGGAGTAAAAAATAGCAAGTACATCTATGGTTGGGTAGACATATTCCTTGTTATTTGGAGTCTAGTTTAAAGTACCTTTTCGAGGCATGTCTTCGATGAAGAACATAGACGCGTAAAACTTCGAATCACATTTGGGAGTATGAAAATTTGTACACTATGGGATTTCGGTTTAGCTCCATTGTTGGGACACAAGACAATGCATCTTATGGTTCAATTCCTACTATAGGTGGTGGATCGGGAAGCACATGTGGCTCAAGATACGAGGGATTTGGTGGATTGGGGGTGGAGGTAACACATGAGGTTCTAGATCTTGTAGGCATGGTCCTCACCAACCCAATAATATTTACATGTAGGTGTCCCTTCATCTCCTAGAATATAGGGGAATAAAAGATGATGTTGAGAATGTCCATATGTGTGAGATACAATTGTGAATGAAAGGAATTACAGCTTCCGAGCGCAAGGTAAGTTAGTTTGTAACTATGTTTTAGGGACGTGCACATAGCTGGTATAGGAAGTTTGACCTAGATCATACTTGAGTTCATTATACGGCGTTATGAGATTCTTTCATAAAAGAATTTAATATCCGTGAGTTTGAGTAGAAAATTATACGCGCACTCAAGGATATCAAGCAGGGAACTACTGAGAGTGTTCAGGAATATGATGCGCATTTAAAAACACTTTTGTCTAAACTATCTTATGATATCCATGAAATTCAACATGCATAGTGGTTTGTTAGAATCCCGATCATGAATTTAAGAAGGGCATGCTCCCATAAGACATATATGGATCCACGTGAAGCGCTTGAAGAAGCTTTATATGCTAAGGTAGTTAGGAGCATAGACACTAGAGTAATCCCATTCTTAGAAGCTTAGATTGCAGAAATGGAAAAATAGTTAGAGAATCTATCATCCAATATAACTCATGAGACATGCACTACAATTTGGTGCACAAATGTTGAAGTAGAAGGGAATACTAAAGATAGTTGTCCTCACAGATCGGTGTGCTCCTTGTTTCTAGATTGTGAGATATGTCATTTAGACCATGATACAAGACATTGACCATTATTGCAATGCAAGATAAGGAAGAATGTGTCCCTGGTACTATAATATTTTCTCGTCCACAACTCGCAATACCAAAGATTGCATTTGATTGATGAGATCCATGATCCCATTTATATTGGTGTATAAATGCAATTTGGAGTTAGGAATAGTTCTAAGGATAAAAATGAGAAACATGATCATGATCACACTCAAGGGCACTATGATCATAATGAAGGGCACTTTAAGGGAGGCCGTGGTAGAGGTCGAGGATAATGTGGTGCATTTAGAGGCCAAATTCACGGAGGTGGAAAAGTGAGTTCCCTTATGGAACATGTTATACGTGTGGATCTTAGACAATTATAGTGTGAGTGTCCTTAGAACATTGCTTGTTATTTTTAGAAATAATCAAAACAATGAAGAGTTCCCAAACTTTTATAAACATCGATTAAGAAGAAAAAATAGAACAAAGGCGCAAGGATGGTTAGAATACATTGCACTACGGAAAACCAATGGATGTCAAAGTTAGTGCAAGACCGTGAGATGGTACCTATGAATATTACTACATGCGTTGAGGTTGTGTGCACCATAGAATCATTGCAACATAAGGCTACCATTACTAAGGAGTATGTTTTGCATGCAAAGTATCTAGATCCTACACATCAGAAGGAGGTTTACTAAGAAACCATGGAGGTACTCGGATATCTCGTAGGGTGAGATACAATGTCTATAGGAATAGTCATGGAAGTTGGAACAAAAGAAGGCAACTGAAATTCTCAAGTGAGATGTTGATGATCGTAAAATAGTATGCAAACTGCTATGTCAGGAAAACATTATTTCATTATTAGGGATTTGGTTAATAGGAAACACTCCATGCTTTGGTATTGAGAACAGATGGAAGATTTGCATGAGAATATTCCTCCTCGTAGTTTGGATTATGAAAAGGAGATCACTTTGAATACTATTATGGATAGATGTATTTTGAGTAATTTTTTAATTGACAAAGCGCGGAAGTGAATGTGTTTACTTTAGATGCATGGGTTCCGATGGGTAGACCTTCATTGCGATCATCTTCTAACATACTGTTTATGGAAAATATGAGTAAGGCCATGCAAATTGGAGTCTTTAAAGATGTGTCGATCACATACAGGGGCTAAGTTCTTTGGATATTTTTAGGTTTTGGTGCTCAGAGAAGTAGAAAAACTCCCAGCTCTACTTCGGCATCTTTGGTGTTATGAAAATAATGTTGATCTATGTTTCAACAAGTGATATATCCATTTTGAGAACAAGGAGGAGTGATTTACTATCCCTTTTACAAATGAAAAATATTCACGTTATTTTGATCCTTTAAGTGAAGAAGACACGAAAAAAATTTATATTTGTACCATTTGAGATCTGGAAGCACTTGAGCCATCTAAGGAAGGAATTCTCAAGTGAGATGATGCACATTCCATCGGTGATACTACAAGTATTTCATGTAACAATTTGACACATGACACTTATGAGATGGTTGGATGCGAGGTAAGCGCTTGTTGTGCATAAATAGGTCGCGTTATGTTAGGTGGTTAGGAAACAACCTTGTACCTTGGTACACTAGTGAAGGAAACCCTGAGGTATTCTTATGAGCCATGGAAGTATAATAGAAGGATCGGTGGATAGAAGTAGCATGTTAGGTAATACCCTACGTGAGACATCAACATGTTGGTGGATGGTTCGTAGGATAATATCATAGAATGGAGAGAGGTGAGAATTTTCCTATCAACAATATTTCACGAAGTAATGCACCTACTAAAATATGTGAATAACATGGTAATAATCATGTTCAGCACCACGTTCATCAGTGTGAGAGACTGGACAAAGGGGAAGGAAGATTTACCACCTTTGTTATGGGTGCACAAACCTTTTTCACCTTTAGAGGATGCACATGTGATTGGTATGTTTATGTGGAGTTGAATAGAGAGCTGGAAATTGGAAAGACCTTATTATAGGTATGATCCAAAATTTTGACTACTTCTTCGCTAAACCTCTGGTGAATGAGGCATTACAGGTTATGAAGCACTTGACTATGGGAGATAATGTAAAAGTTGAAGAAACCATTAAGGAGTTACTTGGTGATTCATACCTAGAAGCACGTTTTGAAGAAGTAGAAGAGACATATCTAAAATTGCTTGAGTGTGCTTTCCTAAAGAAGGAGAAAGTGATGATGGTCTACATGATGGATGATGAAGAAGTGAAAAATTTAGACATAGATTATTTAGAGGGTATGTGCGAGGTCTTAGATAGTGTGGATGAGAAGGTGTGCACCTACCATGAACCTATGAAGACAAATAAAATGAACATTTGGACATAAGCTAAACCTAAAGAGGCCATCATTGGATATCACTTGGTCTTCTATAAAGTTACTAAGATAATTAAGTTACTACGTGATTTCCAATATTTTTTTCCTAGAGGCTACCTTGATTTGAAAGGAGTGCATAAATCTTTGGAGAAGAAGAATATTAAGTTAAAGGAAGGTGTGTGCACGGTTAGGAAGAGACCTTACATGATGAGCCCTAACTTACATGTAAAATTTAAAGTAGAAATTGATAAAATGTTGAAGCACTGGAATCATTAAGCCCATATAAAAAGAAGAGTGGGTTGGACCCATGGTAATAAACATAAAAAATATGGAAGAATCAAGATTTTTGTGGACTACATGGAAATAAATGTTGCATGTGCGATTGATCCTTTCCCTACACCATTCAATGAAGAAATATTGGAAGGCATTGCGAGGGAGTGAAAATTATTCTTTTCTTGATGGATTTTCTTGGTATCATGAAGTAAGGATTGCTAAAGAAGATCAAGAGAATATAAAATTCACAATTGAATGGGGAAGTTTTACATACATGGTGATTCCCTTTCGATTGAAGAACATTCTGTAGTATTTTCATGCATTGTTCTTCAAGCATTCTAATATTTTAATCACAAATTATTGTAGGTTTATTTGGATGAATAGAACATATAAGGGATTTTCAAGGATCATTGTGACAACTTGAGGTTAATGTTTGAGAGGTCCAGAAATTTAAGCATCTCTTTAAATATCGGGAAGTGTGTATTTACTACACCTTTTGGAAATCTCTAGGAAATAAGATCTACAAGGGTTGTTAGTAGATATAGCTAAGGTTGCAATCATTTTAGGCTTGGAGGAACCCGATAGTCGAGTGAGGTGAGCAGATTATTGGGCCACATAAGATATTATAGAAAATTTATCAAAGGATATGCTAAATTTTCCATGCCCCTGAAGGAGTTATTACAAGGTAAAGGTAAGTTCTATTGGGGGAACCATAACAACGCACATTCAAAGCACGAAGGAAAATATTACTACGGCTCCTATCTTGCATTTTCCTTCACAGAATATACCTCTTCATGTACATTTGGATGCTTCTATCATGGCTATTGGCACGGTTGTAGGTTAGCTTGCAGAAGGTATTATAGATCATCCTATTTGTTTTGCTAGCATAAATTTGACCCCTACGAACAAAATTATAAAAGTACATAGCGTGAGGCTTTGTCAACGATCTACGTGCTACATAAGTTTATACAATACTTGCTAGCAAAACCTTTTGTTTTCTATACCGATCAGATTACATTGAAATACTTGGTTGAAAAAACCCGTTTTATAGTGGCACATATGTTAATGGGTTCTATAATTCTAGGTGTTTGACTTTCTGATTGTGGTAAATCCAAGAAAAAGCAATCATGTCCTAGATAATTTATCAAGGATTCAATTAAGAGAGGACACATACAATATTAAATATACAATACCATATGCATAGTTATACTAGATAAACCACGCCCCTCGGACTTATAGGATAACCTTTTTTTGCGCACAAGTATGATGCGAAGGAATGAAGGCCTTAGAAAAGAAACAATTTACAATTCATGGAAAACCTTTCATGTTGATCAGTGGTGACTTATACAAAATAGGGTTAGATGAATTCTTGTGCCGATGTGTACTAGAGCATGAACGTATGACAATTATGGAGGAGATTCATGATGGTATCGCAGTGGACACTACATAGGGAACGCCACCACGTGAAAGATCGTACTAACTATTTTATAGTGGGATACCTTGTACAAGGATTGTAAAGAATATTGTAAGGCATGTGATCATTGTCAGTGCCTTGGAAAACCTAGGAAGAAAGATGAAATTCCTTTGAGGACTATTACTCGTGTAGAACCTTTTGAGAAATGGGAAATTGACTTTGTGGGTCCTATTTCCCTAGACACATGTAAGAACTGGATTGCACTACATCATCACTTGTATGGATTATCTTACAAGGTGGGTGGAAGTGACATCTACAAAGGATTTTACAACTTCTATAGTAGCATGGTTCTTGTCAAAAATATTCTTACCACGTATGGATGTCCTTTAAGTTTGACAAGTGATAGAGGCGGATCATTTCCTTAATGAGACCATTTAGGATATTATTGGATTAATTTATGGTTTCACACCATAAGAAAACACCCTATCACCCCCGAGAATATGGGACTACTAAGGCATTGGTAAGATATTGATCAAACATTGAAAAAAAAATTGATGTTGGAAGGAAGGACTAGGATAATAAAGTTTTTACTTTGCTTTAGGCATATAGAATAACCTACAAATGGTTGAATAAGGTAACACTCTTCATTTAGTGTTGGCATAAAATAATTTATTCCCATAGAATTCATGTTACCTTCTTTTCATATTGTGCACATTTGAGGTTTTTGCACGATGAGAAAGCATTGGAAGAAATAATTGACAAGTTGATTCAGCTAGATGAGAGGCATGCCATAGTATGATGGATTTAGATGCAAGAAAAAACTAGGCAGAAGGCATGACATGATAGGAACATCGGGAAAAGAAAATTGAGGTTAGGTAGATGGTACTTCTTTAAGATTCAAATTTTATGCGCCATCCGGGTAGGCTTAAGGTACATTGGTGGGTACCATATATTATCACTCATATACTTGATGTAGGTGCTTGCCACTAGAGGTTCTTGATGGAACACGGTTTCCCATTTACTTCAACGATATTAGGATGAAGCGCTAATATAAATAATACTTCTTGGTGTTTTTAATAAGGTAGTATTATCATCTAGATTAGATGTCTCTTAATGTAATTTCCTTTAGATGTGTTTCCAACTTTGTTGTTATGATTTGTCTATTTCATTCTTCATTTTCTGTAATAAGTGCTCTTGCGTGCGAGAAGCTAATTGAAATCTATCGTGTTTTCACGCACAAAAGACTACACATACCCTTAGTATGGGGTGGTTATCATCTAAAGTTTGGTATGCATAAGGAAATATTGGTGCAGATGGTATGGAAAGGTTCTACTAGAAAGAAAATTGATACTAATGAAGACCATGGGTGAGAAAAAAATGAACCCATAGTGTAACATGAGGTAAGATGTGGTGGTGGAGACTACTCATAGGAAGGCACGGTGGAAAATTAATTCACCACATGGGAGCACACGAAAGGAGGTCTATAGCCAAGAGATAGAGAGGTATGCTAAAAGGTTATGATTGTGGCGTGTAGATGCATTATGCAGAAATGTTGGTAAATGGTGAGTTAATGTGAGGATCTGTGGTACATGGAGGAGAAATAAATTTGATTAAATGCTATAACATTGTTTGAAATCTATATAAGGATGGGATACAGGTTCAATTTTACCTTTGTGATTATGAGTATTTGAGTGAGATATTTGTGAATGAGCCAAGTGAGATGCATTAAAGTGCAGAGAGTTGAGAAACTAGGTAAGGATAACAAAAGTGTGCATGAAATTGGCTTGCGTTCCCATTGGAGAAGTGTTTTAGCAAATCAAAGGCATACGGTAGGGAGAAATAGAGCACTAAGGTTCGAGAAGAAGCTAGGGCACATGTTTTCAAGCTAGGGCATGGGATTTTGGATCACATAGCTTGACAAAAGTAAAAAGGCACACCCTTTTCTTACTATGGCACCAAGGAGAGCACCTGGAGAAGGGAAAAGGGGAAGAAGAAGGTAGAGACCAAATTCAAGATAGAGGATACCCCGAAAGAAAATTTTATGAGATGCAATATCCAAAATAAGAAATCATGGGATGGTATTGGGATTCTCATATCCATCGGAGAAAATTGAATGATTATAATCATTGTGGCGATACCAAAGAGTTATATGTGTTCTTGAATAGAAGACAAATATACGAATATTTGATGATATACTCATCTATGATGATGTTAGGGAGAATTTGCTGAAGAAGGTAGGGGTCTACCAGTTGTATGAACTCCCTTATTTTGGAAAACCCAAAAAACTCTACCAATGGCTCATGAGTAGGGTCCATGAGGACTTATTTTATTTTGTTGGGTGGCGGATGAGGATCACAATACCCTTAATTGTTAGCCTTACAATATTAAAGGGTACATGT